>PVKE010032719.1:0-18322 GCA_004027555.1 Craseonycteris thonglongyai
ATTTTCTTTACTCATTTCCTTTTCTTTTGTTTTCTTGATGGAGAAGGGATGCTAGATTGTTATATGTACATAGTCTCACATTTTATGTATGCTCATTTAGGTTAAATTTTTGGCAAGTCTTGATTTCAGTAAAATATTTGAGAATATCTCATAAATTTAGGATGGGGGGAAGGCTGATTTAGTTACATGATAGGATTATGTACATTTTTATATTTTGGAAACTAAGCTGACAGTTAGTTGGCTAATGAATGACATGATGTTCTTATGGGGGATTGCTCAGGTAGGCACTGTCATTGGCTTTATTCTTCACCGGAAAAAAAAAAAAATTCCAAAACCCAACCAAAAGACCCCAATAGAAAAAGGATACTTTGTTATCAGATTTGCATATAAGAGAAAGCTGAGAGAGATAGCTGATATGTAAGTGGAGAGACTAAAAATTCAAATCATTTTGTTGGCGTTTTATTGTTATATTCAGAACTATTGTTAACAAGACAAAATTTAACACATTTATAAATATCAAGTTCTGAATTTATGAGATAAATCAATTAAGCAATGTGGGACAGGGAATATGTAATTTTGATATAGTTATGGGAATTTTGGAGTTTCAGCCAACCATAATATTGTGAATAATATATCTATAAACAAACAAACAAAAATCCTCAATAAAACAAAAAATAATCCTACAATAAAAAAAATAAAACTTAATTTTTTGTTTTTATTTATTTATACATTTAATGTCCTTTCCCCATACCTCCCCTCATCACCTCCCCCCTCACCTCTCCACCGATAGAACTTAACTGATATTTCACAAATGGATAACTACACTCATAAAATGTCAGTTAGGTTCTATCGTTGTCATTCATTCCAACATCATAAGGATAAGAGTAGTTATTTCTGTGTGGCATATTATAAGGATATTAAAAAAAAAAAAAGTAGTTTCCAGAATGCATTGATCAGAGTGGTAAGTGCAGCATGTGGATATTATGTCCTAGAGCCATGATGGAAGGAATTGGAAATATTTTACCAATGGAAGACTAAGGGAAGACCTGGTGGTTGCCTTCGAATCTGAAGGTATTTTTTTTTTTTGAAGGTAGTTTTTTTGAACAGGATAGTTAATTTATTTTCATTTCTGGAGATGAAGGAGAAACAAAGAATTAAAGAGGGTACAAGGAAACAAATTCAGCTTAATACAGGGGAAATTAACAAGTTAGACTGATCAATGACGGACCGGGACGCCTTGGGAAGTAATGGCCATTACTTTACTCCAGTATCAGAGATCAAGTTGGACCCATTTATTTGCATTCCTAAAGGCCAGTTCCAATGTTACTGCCTCTCTGAAGTCTCTTTTTTTCTCTGCAAAGTGTTTCCTTTTTGATTTTTTGTTGATCTCCTCACACCATACACAGTAACTGGATTATTGTGGTAGACTAGTAACTGCTGGATGAAGGAATGGAGCCAGGTAGCACTGTTCTGGGTTCTCAGATAACAAGGCATCAAACAGCAGAACTAGGACCAATCTATTGCATTCCCTCCACTGTACTATTTATTAATTCCTGCTCTGAGTAGCTAACTTTAGGAGAAAATTTGTTGTAAATTATATGAGAACAAAAATTTTCTGGGGAAGCCGGGATGGCTCAGCGGGTTAAGCGCTCGCTCTGAAGTCCTGGGGACCGAGGATCAAATCCCGGCCCTGGCCTGTGTGGACCCATATGCTGAACTGGGGTGTGCTTCCCGAATGTGGTGAGGCCTCCAGTTCAGTTCAAAAATAAACAAATAAATAAAAATTTTCTGAGTGATTATACCTAGAAAAGCATCTATTTCCTATAATTTGAATTTTTAATCATAGATATTACTCACATGTAAGCAAGATAACTTGGTTCACTGGAGAAGTGCTGCAGAAGTTTTAGAGTGATCACCAAACTGTCATCTCGTGAGGCTTTAGGCATTCATGAAGAAAATCACTATGAGTGTTTTCAAAGTTGGAACATTTAAAAAAAGAAATAGAGTAAATGAAAATGATGCTATCAAAGTTTTAAAAAATTGTCTTTTTTTCCAGTAGCAATAGATTTTGAGATATCGTAGGTTGAATTTTACTGAGTAATATTCCTCGTTGTTATTGTGCTCGATTAGGCTGATTCGAAAGTCATTGAAAAGTGGCTGGATGGTGTGAAAGACTTCTTAATGAAAGAGCAGGCTGTCCAAGGAGATGCTGAAGAGCTACAAAGGCAGCTTGACCAGTGTTCGGTGAGTGCTGCTGACAGAGTGAACCTGCTATAATAAATAGCATGCTCTTCTTTTCCTTTATTATTTGTTGCTATTATTAACATTATAAGAATATGCCATGACAATAAACCTAGATAAACTATCTTTCATCATAAACCTCTTTTGACTTTATAGTTGATAAAAAAACAACTGATTACTTACATTTTATTTTTGGCCATGCTTATAGAATTTTGCATTGACAGAACAAGAGACATTTGATAGTTACTGAAGAGCTGTTATGTTATGATGACAATCTTAGTGTCATAATTACTAGTTCTATATTGCTCTTATTGTGCTGATTGTGCAACATGGTGAGGCATTAGGATAAACATATTTAACAAATAAAATTTGCCAGTCATACTGTATGCAATTTATATTTGGAGAAATCATTAGGTGTCTCTAAAGTTACTGAAAAGTGCAATTTCCTGCTGGGAGTCAGATATTTCCAATCTAATCTGACAGATGGCTCTATGAAGCACGCAGGTGAAATGAATTTCTTAAGGCACAATATTTCTGAAGTAGTTAAAAGTTTTGACTCCAAAGCAGTCTGTTCTTATAATATTTGCAGGGATCAAAGCAGACAGACTATAATTATAGCTTACACTTCTATGGGAGTGAACTCAACAAAGGCTTATTTTATGTGTTCAGGCATTTGTTAATGAAATAGAAACAATTGAATCATCTCTGAAAGACTTGAAGGAAATAGACAGTAACCTTCGAAGTTGTCCTGTTGCTGGAATCAAAAGCTGGGTGCAGACAAAACTAGTTGACTACCAAACCCAAGTGGAGAAATTTAGCAAGGAGGTAAGTTTTTCAACTTTATTGTCAGTGGCTTTTTCTTTTAAGAGGTAGATAGAGTAAATTGATTAAATTGATTACACGGCCCATCAAGTTGAGAAACAGTGGTCTTGACTACCTACAACATAGGTGGCAGGTTGGGGTAAGAAAGAGATCTTTTTTTTTTTTTTAAACTAACAAAGGGTACTAATTGTGAAATTTGGTTCTTTAGTGGGAATGAGCTTGCCATGTTTAATAACGAACAGGAAAGCACTGTAGCTGGAATAGAGTGAAGAAAGGAGTTAGTGGGTTGGAGAATGATAAGATTGATGGTCTCAAGGTAGGTGGGGATGGATTGTCTATGGCCTTGATGGCTAAGGTTGTGGATTTTATTTCAGGTATGACTAAACACAGAAAGCAACTTGAGAGTTTTGAGCAGGGAAGTGACGTGTGGTAGATACTTTTAAGATCACTCTGGATTCCCATCTGGGTAATTTGCTCTGAAAGGCAAGAATGAAAATGGGGAATATGCTTAAGAGGTTATTGCAGTCTTGGAAAGAGAGAGGTGGCTCCTTGAACTAGGACGATAGTACTGGAGGACATGAGAAATGTTCGGTTTGGATTATATGTTGTAAGTAGAGATGTGAGTTTAGTAATGGATTGGATATGTGATGGAGAACAAGTCAACAGTTGAGGACAGGTTTTTGCAAAACTTCCATTTTGTCAGTTATGGTGCTGTTTACTGAAATGGTAAAGACTGGAGGAGAAGCTTTTGTGGGAGCAGGTGAAATGATTTCCATTCAGGAA
This sequence comes from Craseonycteris thonglongyai, assembly GCA_004027555.1. NCBI lineage: Eukaryota > Metazoa > Chordata > Mammalia > Chiroptera > Craseonycteridae > Craseonycteris > Craseonycteris thonglongyai. Next base: position 3,847 of record PVKE010032719.1, read on the forward strand.
GAGTTAAAGTCAAGATTGTTATTAGACATGCAGATGGGGTTTTTAGTACGTACCTCTGCTGAGAAGTGGCAGAGGCCAAGGATGCTAAGAAGGAAAGCCCCATCAGAAGATAAATGCCAGAAAGGTGTGTGGTCCTTGAGGCCAGGTGGAGAAAGCTTTTCACAGTGCCCAGTGCTGAGGATGGCTGGGGCCAGTCAGAACCAAAGAGCAACTTTAGATTTGACAAGATGGAGGCTTTTAAACACTCAGTGAAAGTGATTTCAGTGCAGTGGTGGGAAAGAAAGTCACAGACAGTTGAGGAGAGAATGGGATCTGGGATAATAACAAGTATAGGCAACTTAGAAAAATTTCTCTATTCAAGGAAGCAGAGAAATGGGGTGATGAGGAGACATGGGGATCCAGAGAAATGCTTTTGTAATTTTAAAGGACAAGAAATATTATAAGAAAAATTGAATTAGTGGTACAGGAAACAGCCATACACCCATTCCTAAATTTTCCAATTGTTACTATTTTATCACACTAGCTTTCTCAGTCTTTCTCTTGTTCTCTTTACCTACTACACCTGAGGCTGTCTGGAAATATTCAGCCATGTAATATGAAAAATAGAGACACTTATGGCTGGATTATTTCTGGACAGCCCTCATACATACATCCTCTTTTTTTTTTTTTTTTGCTAAAAATGTACATTTGACAGGCAATTGAAACTATCATGACTCTTCACTCTTAAATATTTTAGCGTGCTTCTCCCCTGAATGAGGATACTCTTCTACAAAACTGCTATTCCATTATCACACTTAAGAAAGTATTTTATATTATTTAATAATTTAGTGAAAATCAAGTTTCTCTAAGTGTGCCATAATCTAATGGCATGCGCTTGCAGGGGGTTTTGGGGAAGTACGTAGGGAAAATGGTTTGGAAGTGGTAATGAGGAGCGAGAAAGGCAATAGATCAATAGATCAATAGACAGACATAGATATCTATGTCTGTGTCTATACAAATGTATGTATATATGAATCCATCATATATCTGTCTGTCTGTCTCTATATCATCATCATCATCATCATCATCATCATCATCAATCTACGTATCTATACATAACACCTATGTGACACCCTAGAATTAATTGTGAATTATTACCAATTCAAAGTATGGGAATAAATGTATGGGACATTTTTACATGTCCTCAACAAGGAGGCAACCATGTGCTACATGACTAATTATCTAGAGCAGTTCTCTTGTATTTCACTGAGTAGTAAAAAGGTTGAAGAAGTTTTAGACAAATATAATGTTGCCAAATTTTTATTTTGCTAAGAAAGGATGGACATACAAAAACCAATTAACAAATGAAACAGTCTATCTCAGCTGTTATATCCATGAAATCATTAAAAGAAAAACATTTTAGTGCACCCCAAATTGAAAATATATAGTTTAAGGATAATTTTAATTTGAGCTTTTCTTTTCTTGAAAGTTTGCCACCGTTTATGTATTTTTCTCATTTCCCTATGGATCCATGAAAACCATATACCTAGTATCTAGAAACTACTAGTACAGAGAATTTTCTGGAAGTGGGGACCAAGGAATCTATATTTGTGTGTGTGTGTGTGTGTGTGTACGCACGCGCGTGCATATATATATATATATATATATATATATATATATATATATATATATATATATATATATATTTTAAAAGGTGACCAGGTTAAACTGTTGAGCATCCAGGCTTGGGAAACAGAGCTAAAACTGTTGCTGTCAGCAGGCTGTGTGTGGAGCAGTGAAAGCAAAGCCTGTGTTTGGTCTCTGTCGGCTTCTATGACTGTGATCTTTATTGGATAGCAGGAACAGAATGGTCACTAAGTATTGTCCTTTACTTGTATGGGAGCCATCCTATTCCTGTACTGGCCTTTGGTCACTATCAGCTTTGCAGCCAAGCAAACCCCAGCAAGGTGACCACACTACTTGTGAGATTGAATTTGAGCAGGAGATTGAATAGTGAAGTGAGCGTTGGATCAGCTCTGTGGGATGGTATTTTCTCCCACAGAGGTAGTTTATAGTTGGAGGAAGGATCTCTCTGAAAGTATTTTAGTCTTCTATGAAATACTTAACTAAGTTATTGAGCCAGATTCAGAAAAATACTTAATTTCTAATGTACCTTTTTTTTTTTGTCTTTGTAAGATATACAAGTATAGTAGATTATCAGTAGCAAAAATTCATAGAACAGTGTTTTCGGAACAACTTTAATACTCACCTCCTTTTGTGTGCTTTTAAATGTGAAATTTTAACAGAGAATCCTGATAAAAAGGAGAAAATGGACATTTTGGTTTCTACTGTGTTGTTGTTTTTTTCCATGATAAAGAATGCTACAGTGAGGTTCCTTGAAATATATACTTTTATTGTTGAAGGTTAGATCTCTTCATTTGGGATTATTGTGTCAAAATTAAGCATTTTCAAAATTATAATAGGTATTTCCAGAATAAATTAATACCCAAAATGTGCTATGTAATCTCAGATATAATTATTGCTTTCCTTATTGCTTGTATGTCACAGTATTAGCACAAAATGTATAAAGGCTATGACCTGAATTTTAAAACATAAGACTCTTTGTGGTTATCACTGTGTCTTTAGCTATTAGAAACTAGGACTTGACAGTTCCTGTATTAACATTTGTTTATTTGGAGAAATGGCTTTTCTTTTCTAGATTGCTATTCAGAAAAATAGGTTGTCTGAAAGTCAGGAAAAAGTGGTGAACCTGAAGAAAGACTTGGAAGAGATGCAGGAATGGATGACCCAGGCGGAAGAAGAATACCTGGAGAGAGATTTTGAGTACAAGTCACCGGAAGAACTTGAGAGTGCTGTGGAAGAAATGAAGGTGAGGCTGAAACTGTCAACGGGGTTTATATCTCCTCTCCCTTTAAAAATCAACCAACCAATCACCTGTTTAGCTATAAAGCATGCTAAGTATAGTTGACCCTTGAACAACACAGGTTTGAACTGTGTGGGTTCGGTTATACATGAACTTTTTTCAGTAAGTACTGTAAATCTAGTTTTTCTTCCCTATGATTTTCTTAATAACATTTTCTTTTCTGTAGCTTACTTTATTGTAAGAATGCAATATATAATATATATAACATCTAAAATATGTGTTAATTGACTGTTTATGTTATTGTTGGGGCTTCCAGTCAACAGTAGGCTATTAGTAGTTAAGTTTTTGGGGAGTCAAAAGCTATCTGTGGATTTTTGACTGCTTGGGGAGGGGTCAGTGCCCAAAAGACCTGTGCTGCTCAAGGGTCAGCTGTACATATAATCTTTCATAGTAGGATTTCAAATTAAAAAAAGAAATGGAAAGGTAGCTTCTATGATTTTAGCAGAGAAAGGAAGCCAAGATTCCTTTGTTCAACTTGGCCCATGAGTTGTGTTTATGAAGACCCTGGCATGTTTTATTACGTTAGAACCTTGGGGAGTCAGAGAATGACTCAGTCAGTGGCATCGGTCACATTCACAATGTTGTGCAACCATTACCAACCACTGTTTCCAAAAATTTTCAGAAAGAATTGTTTTTGTTCCAATTTGGTTGGGGTTTATCCTCACTTTAGATGTGTTCTTCCAGTTAGTTCATGGGGCATACAGGAATATAAAGATTTTGTGAGAGCGGGTCAGAGTAGCAATAGGAACATTGCCAAGGGATTTAATATCTGTTGGGGTCATGGGTTGTATTTCCTGTAAACCTATATTCCTGTGTCAATAGTCTTGAATGCTCTTTTTTTTTTAATATAATAAAAGAAGTGGGCATCATTCCCAAATTTCTAACACTCTCTCAAGTCTCCTTCAGTGTTCAAGCCAAAGGAGATAGTAGTTAAAGGCTTTAAAAAAAAAATAAGGTTAAGCAACACATTGGATGTTTTATGTCAATGTTAGCTTGCCTAAGATTTTAACTAAAGCAAAAATCTCTGTGCAGATATTTTACAAAGGATTATTTCATCAGTGTTATTATCGTATATGAATAAAAAAGTAAATGTGACAAGGGACTTTGAAACATCTTTTTTAATGTAGCTTTTTGGGAAAGCTTTTAAACTGTTCACATCATAAGGTATTTTAAAGCTAGCCTGCTATGTTCAAAACCATCTTATTTCGTCTAGTCTCTTTCTTTACATTGTTGGCATTGTAATTTTGTGGTTTCTTAAAGTCACTAGGGATGAGGGTTTAGAAAAATAAGATTAACACCCTTGATGGGTCAACATTATTTGTTTTCATTCTTCCAAACAGCCAGAAGGATTTAAAAACCATTGCACACAATTATTTTACCCATCCTAAGGATATTTAAAACCATTAAGCAGTAAAGAAAACTAAAAGAGAAAGTGAAAAGCTATTTTTGGTTGATTTTTCTGAAAGTGAGTCTTTATGCCAAACATAGAGTGAGGGCCTGAAAAAAGCTATTTTTAGATCAGCTCTCCCTAGTATAATTTTTTTTCATCTTTAAATGCTGTTAATGATCAGAAGGAGAGATACACTTATGTTCCAGGAGGAAAAAATACGTTTGAATAACTTTTAAAGGCTACCTCTACCATTGTGCATCTCAATTTTTGTGAAAATTAATTTATTTCTGTTGAATACACTTAGACCTCTAGGGATAAATTAAAATTAATTGAAAATCATGGGCCCACACTTTGAAAATACTTCATGCCAGTAAACATAACTTAGTATAATTCAGGTGTTAACATTGCTTGTTATTAAATGGAAATGTTTGTTTATGTGGGGCTCAGTACTGACTGAGATTTTTGTCGTTAGCATTCTTATTTCAAATCACTTTCTGTAGTGATTACCTAAATAGTATTCCAAATTAGGTAGTTAGAATCATGCAGACGTTTTGATGTTGATTTAGTTATTAAGAAAGAGAAAAGAAAATGGTTACTGAGAAAGGAGACATTTTTCAAGTCTGTTCTTTCTTGGAACAGAGGGCGAAAGAGGATGTGTTGCAGAAGGAGGTGAGAGTGAAGATTCTGAAGGACAGCATCAAGTTGTTGGCTGCAAAAGTGCCCTCTGGTGGCCAGGAATTGACGTCTGAGCTGAATGGTGTTCTGGAGAATTACCAACTTCTTTGCAATAGAATTCGAGGGAAGTGCCACACGCTAGAGGTATGTTATTTTTTTAGTGATGCATTTCTAGATTAAAAATCTGTAATGTACTGACTGTTTGAATATCTTGTGAAAAACATTATTTTCTTTTCAAATATTGGATCATAAAGGAAAAGTAGTTCTTGGTTATAGGTTGATGAAATGAAACAAGAATAAAAAAATTAGGATACCAAGTACATTATGAAGCTCGAAATCCAGCATCTTGTGATCTGCATCAAGTCCACATGCAAATATGGTTCCTTGGGGGCAGTTTTATTATTGTTTAAATTAAAAAAATATATTGTTATATTTATTGGGGTGACATTGGTTGGTAAACATTGCATAGGTTCCAGGTGTACAATTCTACATTACATCATCTATGTATTGCACTGTGTGCTCACCACCCAGAGTCAGTTCTCTTTCCACCATCATATATTTGATGCCCCCCTCGCTACTCCCCCAACCCCCTCCCCTCTTACTGTCAGGAAACCACTAAACTATTGACTAGGTCCATGAATTTTGGGGAGCAGTTTTTTCAGGTGCAGGCATTTGGGTGTGGCACCTCTTGATCTGGTCACCTGGACCCTAAAAAGATAAGTTATTTGCATCTCATACATCTAATATATAATGGTGAGACAGGCACAAGAAAACTACAGCGGACCCTCCCACTCAGCAATCTGGGACAATGGAAGTTAAATAGCAGTCACTTTTAATGGGGACTCTGAAATCTAATAATAGTAGTGCTGAAATCCAGCCTTGCACGGGTCATCAGGGACCCTTCCCCAGGGCCCCTGTTTGATTAGGGACCAGTGCTGTGTCTTGGGAGTACTTCTCTGAGAGCCATCCCTTCTTCCCCATAGGAAGTAGGGCTCTGCTTGTAGTTGAGGAGATTTCTCAGTCTGCTTTCGCCTGTAGAAATGTGAGGGACCAGACACATCTTTTCGCTTTTAGTCTGATTTAAAGGTTGGCAATTACTGCCTCAGGGTCAACTCTGTTTTGTGTTTTTTTTCTGGATGGGCAGTGAGCTGAAAGTAGTTTGTATACTTTTAATTTTTAAAGGTTTGTTAAATACAAAGCTCACACACACGATAAACAAAGAAGAATCTGGCATAGCTCAGATGTGGCTTGTGAAAGTTAAAATATTAACGGTCTAGCCTTTTATAGAAAAACAAACTGGCTGACTCCTGACTTGGTAAGCGTACCTCATGTGGAGTACTGGCAGAATATGCGTTCACTCAGCCAATGGATCTGAAAGACAACCCAGGAGGTTGCATGCTCTTTCTCCTAAATTTATCCATCACATAGGCTCCTCCTCTGTGGGGGAGGGGCTTCTGCTTTTATAACATTGCTCCTAGAAAGTGGGTAGTATAAATGCCCCTTCCCCACCCTCTGAAACTCCCCATAGAAATGGAAAATAAATGATTGCTAATTATTAATACAGTAAGTATTGTATAACTTCATTTTGGGTAAAATGTGGTTCTCTGCATATAAAGAGATGATATGAATTTAGAAAAAAACATTGGAAAGCAGATTGTTGCAACCACTAGCTCTGAGTTGGAATAGGGTGGAGCCCAGGGAACTAGAATTTCCTGTATAATTTAAAAAAGTGTGTTAGGATTATGAGTACTTTTACCCTACTATTTAAAAAACAGACTAATAATGTTTGCCTTCTGGTTTCTTCTACCAATTATATAATTATCTTTTTGACATTTAAACAGATTTTTTGAATTTATTTTCATGTAAAGAGTGAGGCAGCCTATTCCTCTTTGCCCCTCCCCACTGCCTGCTAATGGAGGCTAAGGTGATTGATAAAGAATTCAATTTTATTTTACTTATTTGAGATTCCAGCTTCATCAGTTTTTTAATCTGCGTATATACTTATATCTAAATGACGTGATTATTGATTAGGGAACCTATGTAGCATTAGAGATATACACATCTCTAAATGGCTTCTTATCCACTGTAACTTTTTTCTGGCCAACTTTAGGAGGTGTGGTCTTGTTGGATTGAACTGCTTCACTATCTGGACCTAGAAACTACGTGGCTGAACACTCTGGAAGAGCGGATGAGGAGTGCAGAGGCCCTGCCTGAGAAGGTAGACGCTGTCAGCGATGCCCTGGAGGTGGGTGTTTCTTCTTGTTGCTGGGAAGCCACATGAGTATTAAAATGAGGAACATAATGCCTTATGCCAGCAAATGCATTGGTTTCCTTGATAGTTTTTGGTGTACCTTGTGTTGTCTTCCATTGCCTGAAGTAGTTGTATAATGATGTATATTTAGCTTATTGGTGACTCACTAACTCACCCTCCTGAGGTGGTTAGTTGTTTGCTAATTAGTACATTTTACACAGTGTAAATCACTCCAGTGATTTTCCAGCTTGCTTTTACCTGCCCTGGAGAAAACCCTCCCTTGAGCTATTAGGACAATTGCTCTCCTATTTCTTCATGAAGTTATTTTTGTTCATTAGATGTGGCAATGACTGTGTTTACAATGACTCCTACTCCGTTATCTTCAGATCTGAAAAGTTGAAGGACAGGTTGGGGAGGGCAGAATTAGAGGCGAGGGATCCTGTCACAGGAGCTTGTTTCCACGGCCGGACTTGAGTTTCTTGAGGTCAAGAAATGTACCTCATTTTTCCTTGTCCCCCAGTTACCAGCACAGTGTGTGCACACAGTGACTTCATAACGTTCCTTAAATGGGTTAAAATGTGAAGAGAATAAATTAGCTATATATATACATATATATATATAAAGAGGAGGAATATTATGCTTTCAAAATTATGACACTTAGGAAGATGAACTGAAGTGAAGGTCAGAAATAAGTCCAATGTGGTACCTGAATTCCAGGAGCCAGATGCTCTAGTGGAGAAAAGATGTCACTTCTTAAATAAAATAGCAGAGTGAGAGACTGAGAGCATTAAAAAAATGTAAAAACCTTACTTTAAAAGTACATTTTTAAAAGATTTATTTTATTGTTTTTAACAGAGAGAGACAGAGAGAGAGAGAGAGACACACACACACACACACACACACAGAATGGGGAGGGCCCAGAGCAGTCTCCATAGTTGTACATTGTTAGTTTTCGACATAGTTTCATTCCATACTGGTGGGCATGGGGCTGCTCAGGGAAGGAATTGGGCTGGGGGGCCTCCCATATGGGAAGCAAGCCCATCCCAGTTTAGCATATGGGTCCGTGTGGACTGGAACTGAATCCTTGGACCTTGGGGCTGCAAGGTGAGCACTCAACCTGCTGAGCCATCCTGGCATCCCCAAAAGTACATATTTTCTTAACATGAGAGTTAAAACATGTGCATTCTAGAAATATGGAAAATGAGAAAAATATAAAGCAAATGCTACGATAAATACTTTTATACATTTTGGTATACTTCTTCCTAATTATTACTATTATTTTTTAACATGTGTATGCTGGAAGCTAGTACATTATAGTAATAAGATCAAAGGCTTTAGAATCGTAAGGGCTTTGGAGTCAAGTCGAAATCTTAGCTCTTCTTCTTACTGTGTGTATATAGACAAATTACTTAACTTTTTTGAACTTTAGTTTTTTTTCATCTGTCATATGGGAATAATATTTAACCCTTGTGATGAATGATATTGATGCATATATAAAGTGTGGATATAAACCAGTGCCTAACCTTCTGTATATGTTACAGAAAAATGAATATCTATTTTTAGTCATATAATCAATAACAATTTGAGATAATTTTGCTTGTATAGTATTGTTTTCTGATTTTAAACTTTGTATCATACCATGAACACTTTCCTATGGAATTAATAATTATTAAAATTATATTATGGAGTTATATTATCATATTTCATCACTCATTTTCCATTTTATGTAGTTTTTCATACTCTTATGAATATTTTTGTGAATTAATCATCTCTGGTCTTGTTCCATAGGTAGATTCTAGAAAGTAGAATTATTTGTTTTAAAAAATGGACATTTTTCGGATCCTTCATACATTTTACCTGAGTAAATGCATTATTTTTTCCCCCTGTTCCTGCCCAGTCTCTAGAATCTGTTTTGCGACATCCAGCAGATAATCGTACGCAGATTCGGGAACTTGGCCAGACTCTGATTGATGGAGGGATCCTTGATGATATAATCAGTGAAAAACTGGAGGCTTTCAACAGCCGATATGAAGAGCTGAGTCACCTGGTAAGAACTGGGACAGGCATTGCATGCTGATTAGGTATTTGTGACACAGAGCTGTCCTCAAGAACTTTTATCAAAGGGAGAAGCTAATAATCAGCATTAATGGGGGTGTTGAGGACTGAAATACTAGCTGGGGAAGAGTAGACCTAACACAGCAGATGGAACTTGATTAAAGAAAATCTATCGTTGAGATAGTTTCTACTTATGAATTATTTAATTTCCTTTAAATATCATATTATAGCTATATCTAAGAGTAATGACTCATTGGTAAGTATTAAGGCCATCAGAATTTGATATAAGCTGCTGTTATAAAGTGCCATACTCTCTTAGATACATATCCAGAATGTATCTCCACATATTGCTCTTATCGGTAATTAGAGAAAGGAGACTGTTCTTTTATGGGAGGGTTGGGTGAGCAATTAGATGCGTTCAAACACATATTAAATAGTAGCTGTTGATGCTTAGACATGAATAAGTGCAGCAAATCGTGGTTCAACACATACATATGCTCAACTATACAACTTGTTTTAGACTTTGGAAAAAAGAGACTTATGTGTTTAGTCTATTGATAGACCATCGTGTTATACTTTAGATTCTTGTTGATAGACTTGTCACTGATTTCTAAAACACCCTAAATTTATAATAAATGACAAATTTTTATTCTCTGCTTAATAATGTTAATTAGGAAATCTTTACATTTTTGTGTACTGTCGTTGTATGTAGAGAGGAGTAAAAATTAGTAATTCAGGGCAAGATGCATAAGATTCTAGAAGGACCTTTAAACTGTTATTCTTGCTAGTTATTTATTTGCCCTTTAGGTCAAACTCTTGAACTAGTGTTTCTATTTTCTTGTTAGCCAGAACATAAAGGATTTCTTATATTCAGCTATTTTTATTTGTGCCGAGTGACTAATGATTCCATTTTATCCCCTGTGCAGGCAGAGAGCAAGCAGATTTCTTTGGAAAAGCAACTCCAGGTCCTGCGGGAAACTGATCAGATGCTTCAAGTCTTGCAGGAGAGTTTAGGGGAGCTGGACAAGCAGCTCACAACATACTTGACTGACAGGGTCGACGCCTTCCAAGTTCCGCAGGAAGCTCAGGTACATGTCTATGGACATGAGGTGTGTGAGTCGTAAAAAGTGCAGACGTAATTGCCTCCTCATCTGCAAGAGAACCAGCCTTTCTGCCCTCCCAAAGCACTAGTCAGTGAGAAAGGTTGACCTTACTTGTGGGGCTGCGTGTGAGCTTTGAGTTCTCTTGCTCTTTGTGTGAGGTCCTGGTAAGTGGCCACCATTTTTAAATTATAGCATTTTCTTCGCTGTGCAATGGGGAAAATCCTTTATAAATAACTGATGAACATTAGAAACGGCAGATGCTATGCACACAGTAGTCCGACAATAATGATGCTACATATTATTATACATACTCCAGACTAATGCAAGGTTATGTAAGGGTCCACATAATTCTGTATTGTACACCTGTATGGAATATTAAGAAAAAAAAGTCATTCTCTTCCCCTTCTAATCTCTTTGTAGAAAATCCAAGCAGAGATCTCAGCCCATGAGCTCACTCTAGAGGAGATGAGGAGAACTACGCGTTCTCAGGCTCCGCCCTCCCCTGAAGGCAGGACGGCTCGAGGAAGCCAGATGGATGTGCTGCAGGTGAGGAGGCTGAGCAGCACGCCTTTCAATGTGCTGGTAAAAGCAAATGGGCTTCGTATTATGTGCCCACCATCCAGAATCAGCATGATGTGATGTGGACTTGTACATCTGGAAACTATCTAATTGTTACCAACCAATGTCACCCCATTAAATTAAAAAAAGAAAAAAGCAAATGGGCTGATTACTTGGATGCCTTTGGTCTTCTCTGTGGTCTAAACAGGGGGATGGGAATGATGTATTGAAGGCACCTTGCATCCTGGTCAGGGCAGTAGAAACAAATGGTTGCATGGGTGAAAAACACTGGTTTTTATAGTTGTGTTAAGAAGAGATAGTGAGCTAGATTCAGAAGTTAGCTTAATAGAGTTTTTCCCTTAGGCAGAGGCCCTGTCCATTCTGGTGTAGCTGGCATGCTGGGCAGGCTGAGTGCATCGGACCCAGTCCCGCTTAGTTCCTTAATGGTGGATGTGACATTGATTTTCGTGCTGAACTCATGAAGAGGAGCATTTTGAGTCCTAGGTTTCTGACTGTATTTTTTTCAAACAACTGAGAAAATTAATGAAGTTTTAATTCTGGCGAGGCCAGCTTTGCCTTTTATTCTGTCGAAGACTGAGACACTGAGTGTCAAGTAATTCATGACACTGGGCGGTTCACTCAGGTGACTGGGGAACCTTACTGACTTCTCTTAAGGAATGTTTTTAGCTTTTTAGCCAGAGGTGTTTTAATGATACTATCTGCTGAGGGAGATTATTAGCTCGATGTGTATTGCTTAATATTTTCATTTCTTCAAACAGAGGAAACTTCGAGAGGTATCTACAAAGTTCCAGCTTTTCCAGAAACCTGCTAACTTCGAGCAGCGCATGCTTGACTGCAAGCGTGTGCTGGATGGCGTGAAAGCGGACCTTCATGTGCTGGACGTGAGGGATGTGGACCCTGAAGTCATCCAGACCCACCTGGACAAGTGTATGGTGAGGCCACTGAGTGCATAATGGGTCCATGGGTTTTCCAGCGACCAGTATGGCTTCTTTGTATAGTGCTTACGTACATGGTTTGTTCAATAGTTACCGGTACTTGTCTACAGTGTGCAAAAACAGGGATCAATGGTGAAAAGCAAGTTAAAAAATAAGAAGTGTGGTCTTTTCCTCCAAGGGAATTAGAAAAGATGAGAGAGATAGCTATAAGAGAGTAAAATCAAGTTTTGCAGTGTAATGAGATAAGGAAACTAGACTAGATTTGTATAGAACGTGATTAAAAAACAAAGGAAACACATCTTACTCACAATGTGAAGTTAGGGAGGGCTTTGGCAGAATGTGACTAGTAAGCTAACTTTTAAAGGATAAATTTGAGTTAGCTAGAAGAACCATACTTAGAATGGATGTTAGGAGTATTACAGTGTAAAAAAAAATCATTCTTAAGGAAAGTCAAATTTAAATTTAAATTTATAAAGTTTAAGCCTAAAATATGATAGAAGAAATTATAGTTAGAATAGGTGTCAGCAGTATTATTGTCTAAAAAATTGTTCTCTAGAGAAATGAATTTTAAATCAGTTTAAACTTAAGATGTGAAAGAAATTATTTACAAGGTCTTATTACTAGTGAAGTCTTGAATTTAAAATTCAGTTGCACAGAAATTTAAAAATAATGTGGCTAAGTATATACAATCTTAGAATTAGTGTTCTCCTTGAGAAGAATCAGGAGAAACTGAAGATGACACTTGTTAAGACAAGAAAAATCTGGGATCAGTTCTTTGCACTTTTTAAAACTATAATCTCCACGTATCTGTTACATATTTTTAATTATTGAGAAGCTGGAATGGGTGGAAGAATGAACAAATAAGATAAATTTTTATAGATGAGTGTGTACCTGCACGTGCATGCATGTGTTTATGGATATATGTAAATTCTTATTTATTTACTGAGATATAGAAGTCAACAAAGTAAGCACTGTCCTTGACCTCATGTAGCTTAGTCCACTTGTCTATTACTATGTGACAGCCATATGAAATGTTTCAGGTCAAGATCACTATGAATGGAGACAAGGGAATCTGCACATAATAAAGCATTTTGGTTTTAGGTAACTAGGATGAGTACATCTCTGAATTTGACTTACATAACACTGATTTCTTATAGTCATATCTAACTTGTTATGTTGAGTTGTCATATATCTTTTCATGATATAAGTACTGATTGTGGCAGACTTGGTACTTCAGAGAATTGTAAGAAAAAAATGAATGTTGATACTTACAAACACCAACCACCAGAAATATAGCCAGTGTTGACTTTTTTTTTTTCCCTTAATGGCATTTACGATTTTTTTAAGTGTAATTTAAAAAATAACAGACATTCAATTTTTCGTCCTACTATTTTCCCACTTTATAGGAAAAATGTTTATAAACTTTTAAAATACACATTTCAGTTAAAAAAAATAACTATAATCTCTTATTTGTTTATTTTCTTCTCTGATTTAAAAAAGTTATTGCAACCACAATTTTATTTTATTCACCCTTTGAATGGAAATTTGGGAACTATAAAGTCCTTTGATCTCCGTAGTTTGTAGCTGTCAATCTGTATAAGCCTTTCTGAAGTTTTCACTACAATATGTAAAATTTGTCTTGCTTTATTTTTAAGAAACTCTACAAAACTTTAAGTGAAGTCAAGCTTGAAGTGGAAACTGTAATCAAAACAGGAAGACATATTGTTCAGAAGCAGCAAACTGATAACCCCAAGGGGATGGATGAGCAACTGACTTCTCTCAAGGTCCTCTACAATGACCTGGGTGCCCAGGTGAGGACAGCAACGTGTTTAAATTTTATGGCATTAATAATATATGCTTTCAGTTATTCCAAACATTTTAATATTTCTTTAGATGTATGTGTTCACATTACAGTGATTACTAGTTGTATTGAAATATATTTTTAATATTTAATCCAGATTTGTCTTATATCTTCAATGATTACTGACATGTCAGAAATTATTCTAAGGAAGCTTTAAAAATAATAGTCCCTGTTTAAACTCAAGTCAACTTATTGGTCCTTGGATATTTAAATTGAACAGTCTGCTGAGAATGTTAAAACTTCAGGACTCTAGTAAATGTTATGTGACAGGAAGGTCACATTAATGTAGCAGTATTTAAAAATCCTTTCAAGAAACCTCTATAATTTGGGCATTTTAGTGAATCTATGGGAGAGTTGTTGGGCCATTTACTGTGAGTTACTAACTGGATCCGATAGGCTTAATGTGTTCTCTCATTGAGCACTTCTGCCTTGAAACCAGGGAAGCACACAAACGTGTGGAAATGAAACCTTGGCAATATTGAAAAGCTATGTTGGATAATTTAGATCCTTCTTGGGTTATTAAGTAGTAACTCAGTTTCTTTTTTAATATATATATATATATATACATATATATATATATATACATATATATATATATATATATACACATATATATATATATATATATATATATTTATTTATTTAATTTGACGAGAGAGAGAGAGAGAGAGAGAGAGAGAGAGAGAGAGAGAGAGAGAGAGAGA
>PVKE010032720.1:0-18322 GCA_004027555.1 Craseonycteris thonglongyai
GAATTTTCTCTGTTCAAAAGTGCTTAATTGGGGAAGCCGGGATGGCTCAGTGGGTTAAGTGCTCACTTTGCAGCGTGGGGAACCAAGGATCGAATCCCGGCCCAGGCCTGTGCGGATCCATATGCTGAACTAGGGAGTGCCCCCAGATCAGTTCTCTCTCTCTCTCTGTATCTCTCTCTCTCTCTCTCTCTCTCTCTCTGTCAAAATAAATAAAGATTTATTTAAAAAAAAAAAAAGTGCTTAATTGTAGCAAGGTTTAAGACCTGAAGTGAGGATCAAACAAAGAATGAGTAGCATTTCTTCAGAATTCAGCAGAAAGCTTTTTGGTAACCTTTATTTAAGAAGACTCTCATCTCTCTATTCTATATCTGTAACTGTTTAAAGGCTTCCTATCAAATTGTGTAACATATATTTGAAATGGTGATCGACAATGTAAATAGATGTAGTTATAGTTGATGTCCTGGAATATCTTTCACCAAAGCTTATTAGCAAATTGAGATAGAAGACAAGGGTCATTAATGAGTAGGCTCCTGTGCAAATATGTACCTTCCTCTAATATTTAGCGGTTGAAGACTTTTGAATGTGTTTGTGAATTGGCCTTGAAAAAATATGACACTAATGAAGTGTAATGATGCTTCAAAGGTCCATCAAGAAATGGGAAACTCTCTACTTGCCATAATGAGATTTGTTAGAAAAAGAAGTTGGTATCCAGTGAAGTTTTTGTGAAATCTCAGTCTGTCTAGTCCTTACAAGGAAAAAAAAGGATATGCAACATTAATAACATGACTCTTTAAAATTAAGTTTTTTACATGTTTAGTATTTGTAAAAGCTTGTATCAAGGCTTACTTCTTTTTATTTTATTTAGCTATTTCTGTAGTATAAAATAGGAATTTAGAAAACTTGACTTGGGCTTACATAATTCTTACCTTTTGACCAATGCTTAAGAATGATTAGGTTTCATATTGGGGTTGCTTCTAGTACATTGGCTTTTTATATGGGTAAGAAGTGAAGGAAACAATTTATGATAGGATTATTTACTATAATCTGTTGTTTCTGTAGGTGATGAAAATGGCAGTCAGAAAAATCTGTTTGTTGCATTTCGTCAGTAGTTCTTTATGCGTTGTTTTTTTGGGAGCCTGAACTTAACATATCTCATGTCAGCAATCATTTTGAGAATGTGGCATAAGTTGACACTGGGAGTTAGGCTATCTTATGAGTTGTGCATAAGGTACATATTATTTCCAGAATCTAAAATTTCTTTGTTAAACACAGATTCACAATAGCTCCTGTAAGGACCTCCTGCCAATGGAACTTCTAATTTTTCTAGAGAAGCCTAAAGACTGGAAATTTATATTAAATGTCTGAATGGTTTCAGTTAATTTTTTAAAAAGTAAGTTTGTATTGTGGCCCAAACAAACCATGCCTACAAGCTGTGTATCCACGTACATCCTGTGGCCTAGGTGGTATGGGGCATTCTTCCCTCCACAGAGAGACATCAGTACCTGTTAACACAAGCTAGAAAGCAATCATGCTTAGAGTGCACAGAGTTGCAAAAGGCCTGCAGTGGGGACAACGGGGAATAGCCCACAGAGGAGGCACTGATCTGTGCCCTGAAGGTGGGATTTAGAATTGGGTTGGTGAGGGCCTGCACCCTGCCCAGGGCGGGAAGCACAGGTTGGTTGATGTGAGTAGCAATCATAAGTTCAGTGTGCTCTCAGCCTTGGGCTGTGGAGATATTCCAAGTAAAGGATAAAGCAAAGCCCTTTGCGTAATCTATGTGAGTCCCTCACTCCCAAACCTCCACATTTTAATCATGTAATATAGGTCAGAAGATAATATGAATATTTGAAAATAAGAAAACTCAGCTTTAAGATAAGTCCTCTTGCCCACCCAGATTGTTGATTCTTAACAACTCTACTTTCTAGTGGAGTTCCCACTTTTCTATCTGGGGGAGACAATGGACTGAAAATAAAACCCTCATTCATTTTAGTTGTAAGTGAAGGAGATGCTGGTCCAGCACTGGAAGAAATTAAATCTCGGGTCGTTTAAATTTTGTTTTTTCTTCACTAGAGTTTCATATTTTGGAATCACTTTTATATTTCTCAATGAGTGGGTCTGGGGTGTGGTTGGATGACTCAGATAAAGGCTAATAAATTTATTCTTTCAACTTTTCCAGAGCTAAAGTTTATTGCCCTTCCCTTTAAGCATTAGAGTTGTGATTCAAAGTGACACCATTATGATATTTACACTATTGTGTTGTATTAAATGAGACTGTCCATTTGAAATATAAGAGATAATCTGGCACAAGTAGGAATTAAATGTATAACTGAAAGGCTTATTTAGCATTGTGGTCCTGGGCCATTCATTAACTTGCTCAGTGACATAAAGCAAATCACTTATCTTGAATGATGTACTGTGAAGTATAATAGAGAAGTGTAACCTGGTTAAATATTTGATAGGGTAAAGTTTTAAACACAAACAAAAATGCTGCCCCTCCCCCTCAGGACACAATATGATTTATTCTCCTTGTAATGCTAGTATGTCTCCACATGCATTGTGGACATTAAAATATTGTTGGCTGAAATCAATGTAGAGGAGAAATACACATTTTTTTCCTTGTGGTGTTAGGAGAAGCAAAAGATACAGAGTTTGTGTTTACATGAGTTTGTGTGGAAAAACAAACCAACAGCCAAACACTCATTAAGAGGGAAAAAGCACAGCTCTAAGACAACAAACTGTTCAGCAAAAATTGGAAGTGAATATCTGCCTGACCTGTCCCCAGATTTTCAGGTGCCTCAAATTATAACTATGCTCCTTTTAAGCCCTCACCTGCTCATTCACTGGTTGATTTGCTCATTCATTCAGAACTCATTTATTGAGCACCTATGAGGTATCAAATCCTGGTGTATGTATAATGATGGCTAAAATGACTTCGGGTTCATGCCATCAAATAGGTCATCCTTTCAGTAGAGAAATGAGCAGATGGAGCAGAGTCATAAAGACTCAAAGATATAGGGGTACTTGAGTGTGGCCTTAAAATATGAATGTGCATTGAGGAAGGGGAAGGCAGTGAAGGAACAGAAAGGAAGGGTAGGGCACTGGGGATATGGGAGCAGCCTGATCCCTTCCTGCATTATAGGATAGGATGTGTGGGAAGGGTGAACGGAAAAACTTGGAAAAACAAAACCATAAGACATCTATTTTGGCATGATACTTCTAATGTAGGGTTGTAAATTAATATAGTTTGTATTAGATAAACCCTTTTTTTTCTAGTAAGTATGTATAGTAAACATTTTTATGTAATTTAATCTTTATAATACTCTTGGGGGTAGGCAGTATTGTTTCCATTTGTAGACTAATAAAGCTGAGGTAGAGAAATAAAAGTTAGGTTATTTGCTGAGGGTTATTACACTGGATGTGAGTTCTATATCTTTTTAGTTTAAAGCTGTCTACCTAATGCCTCATCATCTGAATATTTAGTGCATTTTTTAAATGTACATACTCAATACAGCCATCAAAATAAGGAAGTAACATTGATTACAGTATGTATCTAATTCTCAGGCCCCATTCAAGTTTCACCAATTGCCCCAGTAATGTCCTTTATTGGCAAAAGGATCCATTCAGAATTACCCATTGCTTTCATTTGTCCTATCTATTTAGCCATCCACAGTATGGAACAGACCCTTAGTCTTTCCTTTACTCTGACACTTCCAAAGATTAAAGACCAGCTATTTTGTATAATAGAATGGCCTTCTATTTGTGTTTGTCTGATGTTTCCTCATTTAGATTCAGGTTAGGCATCTTTGACAGGAATATCACAAAACTGTTTCTCTGTTCTTCTAATTGCATTTTATCAATCATAAGATGACTCATGATTTCTTGTTCCATTACTGATGCTGTTCACTTTGATCACTTGGCTAAGGTAGTATGTGCCAGGTTTGTGTACTATAAAATTTCTTTCTTTGTAATTACAAAATACTTTGTGGGAAAGTTACTTTGAGACTTTAAAATACCATTTCTCATAAAACTTTACATTTCTTCGTTTATGGCAATGTGTACTCATCATTTCCTATTGTTATAATCTGTTACTTTCAAGCTGGCTTTTATTACCTTTTGACAAGTTCTCATAATTCTTTGAGCATTTCTGGCTGGCACAAGATGTTGGGTCATCATGTTCTTTCCTGTCCCATTACTGGAATCAGCCATTTCTCCAAGGAGCCCGGGTACTTTTTAGTGGAGAATGGTACAAGGGTCCTTTGTAAAGGATGTCCCAAAATTCATGCAAGAAGTAATTTTGTACGAAAATTGTGAATCTTGCGTGAATTTTGGAACACCAAATTTTAGTACAGGTTTTCCCCACTAGTTGAGTGTTCTAGGAATCCATCTGTATCAGTGTAATAGCTGGCATTGTTATGAAAGGCTGAGTTCGACTTAAGTGAATTTTTTTTGGAGACTTCTTTCAGTGCATTTGCCCATTTCATGATGGGTGATTTACATGAACAACAACATGCAGTATGACAATGCACCTATCCATACCAGCAGTTTTTAGCAGTTTTTGACCAAAACCAGCATGATACCTCTGCTCCACCCTCCCTAATCCCCAGATCTTCATGCCAAGTAACTTTTTTTGTTTCCCTGAGTAACATTTGTTTTGTTTGTTTCCCTAGATGAAAAAAGTCCTCAAAGGGAAACTTTTTGCTAGTATAGAAGAGGTGAAACAAAAAACAGTAGAAGCACTGAAAGACATAAAACTTGCGTTCAAAAGCTGTTTTAAGCAGTGGAAAGAGTCTCAATAGGTGTATTGCATCAAACAGAGAGTACTTTGAAGATGATGAAGTTTAAACATGTAAGAATAACTACACAAGGTTTATAAATAAATTCCAGTTCTTTTTGGTTTCTCTGTGTATTTGGAAACCAAGATCTGGTGTTAGATATGATCATGGCTATGGGGTGTTACTGTTTTCCTGTCTTCTCAGCTAGAGAATATACCGTATGCATTTATGTGCATACATATGTTCATTTATCCATTGTTTACCTATCTAAAAATCATGAGTTGTTCCTACAGATGTATCCAGTCCTGATCTGACACCACTGCATTCATTCCAATTTTTTCCCTTGCCACATTTGCAACTTCCTTCCCCAAAAGTGAGGAATATGGCTCCTATTATCCTTAATGTATTTACTGTATTTTCCGGCGTATAAGACGACCCCCTAATTTTACAGTTAAAACATAGGTTTAGGCCTATATTCGCTGTATAAGACTACCGCCTCGGAAGTGGGGGGTAGTCTTATACAGCGAATATAGGCCTAAACCTATGTTTTAACTGTAAAATTAGGGGGTCGTCTTATATGCCAGAAAATACGGTACCCATTTGGCCAATCCCACTGTGCATAACTAATCTCCCCGTGCTTCTGCCCACCTCTCCTCTCCCTCTGCAGCTGTCCTTACACCACTTGGGCTTTTGTCAGGTTGACCCACATGTGGACACCCTCCTGACTCAGCTTGTGCTTGGTTCTGTTTTTTTTAAGCATGGCAAGTATGAAAGGACTAGTTTACTTCTCTTTTACTTTGGGTAAAGCTTTGTGAATGGGGTAACTGAATCTATCTTGTACTCCCTTAATCTTAAATTACACATTTTTTTGTTAGTTTTTTGGTCTAGTTAGGTACCTTTTTCTCTGTTTTTTCCCCATCTACAATAGCAATGAATATATTTACATGTGAACGTTTTGATTCTTGTATCAATACTTACATGTATTATTATGGGACAGCTTGTGGTTATGTTATATACATGTTATCTATGATGAGATATTTTAGACCTAAGTAGCAAAGCCATATGTTTGTATAATAGCGTAAAATATAAAGATATTAGAACTGGCTTAAAAATCCCACATATCTGCCTTTAAGTCTCATTGCTGTGGATTGCAATATAAGTGAAAATATTGCACAAATTTGTGATTCCCTGATTTTAACACTATATAAAGATATTATCATTTGTGTTTTAGTTTCTTTTGGTATTAGTGGTATTCCTTATAAAGATGTCCTTTAGTTTTTTACCATATGCATTAGGAGAAAGTTGCTGAGTAAGGTCTTGCTGATGTTGTAAATATAACAATAACAGGATTTCTTACCTTCCTGAACTACATTCCTTTGGAGATCCTTCTTCACAAACAAGCCAGTTTATTGGGAAATATAGTTTCCTGGACATTCCTTTCTTATGTACTCTTATGTATGTGGGCACTCTGAACAGTTAGTTGTTGACTGATCCCCAAGGTTCAGATTGATTAAACCGCGTGCTGATTTTAAAGTTCTTTTGATTTTTTTTCTTCCTTACATTTTCCATTCTTAAGTCTGTTCTGAAATAACACCTCTGGGAGGTGCTACTCCACTGTTTTTCTCAGTGATTTGGGGAGCAGTTTTATAGGGGAAAAGTTTATGCCTGTGCCTGTGGTACATGGTACTTCTTGTGGAATTCCAAGTGTCAGTACGTACCAGACACTATTCAGATCTGTTTTGAAATAAATATAGAGATCACTGTTGTACCCTTGGTGGGCAGATAACTGTTTATCCAAAAGTAAGTACCGGTAAATGTTTTCGACTGTCTAGGAATGGAATTTTGTTGAAATAAGTGGGAAACTGCTGAAGAAGTTATCAGTACAAATGCAAGTATGTCAGTTTGTGAGGTACAGTCATAGTGCAAACTAATAAAACTGGGTGGGTTGGTTAGATTTACTTTTGGAAGTTGGGATCCTGAAGCAAAAAGAGAGCTTCAGTGATCAATCACTAGGAAGGTGAATAATTTCATCTGAGCTTTCTCCTTGCTTTGCCTTTCAATTCATTGTTGTCCTATGGAACCATGTGACCCTTAATAGCCCAAAGTGATTTAACACCTATTGTAAAATATGCACTAAATAAACAATTTCATTTAACTTTTTTATGGAAAACTTCAAGCTTAATGCAAAGAAGAATATGACCTCTAGCTTCATCACCCAGCTTTATGTCAACATGTAGCCAAATAATTTTAAGTTACAAAGATTAAAAAAAAAATTCCTTGAATACTTTTAATACAATGAGACTTGTTTATAACTTTTATCCTGTCTTAGTCTTGGAACTAAAATAACTTATATTTAAAGCAGTTTTTTATGTGTGAGCCTTGTCTGTCTATAATGTGGCAAATGAGAAATTTCCTCTGGATTCCAGTTCATCATTGTCTTAGATGCTCTTTATTCTCTTTCTCCTTTTATTTTATGAAATCATTAGGATTGCTTTCTGGAAAAATTTTTTTTCCATAGGCCTAATCAACAGTAAGAAAACAAACAAAAACTTTATTACACTGATGATTGTTAGTTACCTGAATTAATAGAGTTCAAGGAGATATGCATAGCAAGTTTTTCCCCTTCCTGATTTTGTGGTATTCATTCTCATTACTTCCCTTTTAGCTCTGCACATCCACAGAGAACTCCCTCTCACCCTTTTTTTTTCATTGTGGTAAAATACACATACCGGTAACATAATTTTAGTGTCTTAGCCATTTATAAGTGTATAGTACAGTGGTATTAAATACAATCACATTATTGTACAATCATCAGAACCATCCACCCCCATAACTCTTTTCATCTTGCAAAAGTGAAACTCTGTATCCGTTCATTAAACAATAATTCCCCATTCTTCATTCCTCTCAACCCCTGACAACCACCAATATACTTTTTGTCTGCATAAATTTTAATGCTCTTAAGTACCTCATATAGGTGGGATCATACAGTATTTGTCTTTTGGTGACTGGCTCATTTCACTTAGCATAATGTCCTCAGGTTTCATTCATATTGTGACATATGAGTATTACAGAATTTTCTTCCTTTTTAGGCTGAATAAAATCCTACTCTATGTATATATTACAGTTTGTCTATTCATTCACTCATCAATGGACACTTGAGTTGCTATTGGGAATAATGCTGCTATGAACATGAGTATACAATTATCTTGTCAAGACCCTGCTCTCAATTAATTTGGGTATATACCAAAAAATGGAATTGCTGGATCATATGGTAGTTATATTTTTAATTTTTTGAGGAACCACACACCGTTTTCTGTAGTGCCTGTATCATTTCACGTTCCTACTAAATGTGTACAAGGATTCCAGTTTCTCTATATCCTCATTAACACTTGTTTTCTTTTTGATAGTAGCCATCTTAATGGGTAAGAGATGGAATCTCATTGTAGTTTTGATTTATATTTTTTTGATGATTAGTGATGTTCAGCATCTTTTTGTATGCTCATTGGCTATATATACATTAATGTATGTATGTATGTATGTATGTATGTATGTATATATATGTATATACGCACACATGAAATGTCTATTCAAGTTCTTTGCCTGTTTTTAAATTAAGTTATTTCATTGTTGTTGTTTTAGAAGTTCTCTATATATTCTGGATATTAATTCCGTATCAGATTTGTAAAAAATATTTTTTTCCATTACGTAGGTAGCCTTTTTACTCTTTTGATAGTGTCTTTTTTTTTTTTTTTGGTTTTTCACAGAGAGAGACAGACAGACAGAGAGAGACAGAGAGGAGGGGGAGGGCCCAGAGCAGTCTCCATAGTTGACAGCATTTGTTTTCCATATAGTTTCACTCCACAGGTGGGCACGGAGCTGCACAGGGCAAGAAGTGGCCCGGGAGCCTCCCACATAGGCCCCGGCAAGAACTGAACTGGGTCACACCCCTGTTCAACATATGGGTCCGTCTGGGCCTGGGCCGGGATTCGATCCTCTGGGGCCAGGATTCGATCCTCGGTCCCCATGGCTGCAAAATGAGTGCTCAACCCGCTGAGCCATCCCATCTTCCCCTTGATAGTGTCTTTTGAAGCACAAAAAATTGTAATTTCTAAGAAGTTCAATTTGTCTATTTTTCTTTTGTTACCTGTGTCTTTTGTCTTATCCAAGAAATCATTGCCATATTTAATGTTGTGACTCTTTTATCCTATGTTTTCTTCTAAAGCTTTATTTTTTTAGGTCTTTCATTTAAGTTCTTGATTCATTTTGAATTAATTTTTGCATATGCTATTAGGTAAAAGTCAGCTTTATTCTTTTGCATGTAAATATTCAGTTTTCCCAACATCATTTGTGGAAAAGGACTGTCATTTTCCCATTGAATGGTCTTGGCACCCTTGTCAAACATCATTTGATCATATACATAAGGGTTAATTTCTGAGCTCTGTATTCTGTTCCATGTCTTTATTGAACTGACCAGATGTTCCATTTTAAACAGGACAGAGAACAATGGTACTGTCCTATTTCAAATGGTACATATGACCAGCCTAGTGACACATTGAATTTAGTTCAGTGAGACTAGGCTGACCATGTATTGTTTGAAAGGGAATTGTTTTCTGTCCCGTTTAAAATGGGACTTATGCTCAGCTTAGTCTTTATGCTGTTACCACAGTTTTGACTACTGTAACTTTGCAGTGAGTTTTCAAATCAGCAAGTGTGGGTTGTCCAGTTTTATTCTTTTTAGAAATAAAAAGCATCCAAATTGAAAAGTAGAAGTAAAGTGATCTCTGTTTGCAGGTGATATATGATCTTCTCTGTAGAAAATCCTAAAGATTCCGCATACAGTAGACTCTGAATTAACTGGCACCCATTTGATTATATACATAAGGGTTAATTTCTGAGCTCTTTATTCTGTTCCATGGGTTTATATGTCTGTCTTTATTATATGTCTGTTCTTAAGCTGACCAGATGTTCCATTTTAAACAGGACAGAAAACAATGGTAGATGCTGATCAAAACTTCTGGTTGCTTGAGAGTTACTATTAACATTTTAAGAGCCCAGGCTATTTTGTCTTGCTTAACGCTTGACCCATTATAACAGATTTCACCAAAATACTGGCGACCGGAGATCTGTTTAGGTTGCGATAAGGCTGAATGTTTATATATAGAATATATTTACTGTGTGAATATTTATTATTTACTGCAGTTTGTACAATGTATTATTTTAGAAATGCTTTATATTCAGTCAGTTGTCTGCAATTCTTGTTCCAGTGCAGAAAAAGATTTTTCTTTACCTGTGAACATGAAAATGTCCCCTAAATGGGGAGAAATTATAGTGAAGGAAAACAAAAAAGGAATAACCATTTTAAAATGGAAAGACAAGTGACACATCTTACTTATTTAAAATTTATTAATAGAATGTAATTTTAAAAATTTTATATTGTCAGTTAACATACAATTCCGCAGCCTGCAGAAAAAGTATACTGTCGGTCACCGGTGACTGACATGGTCTAAATGGAAAGTTCAGTGTCAGTCACCAGTGACTGACATGGCACTTAATGTGCTAAAAATAGATCTAACACTGTACCTCATACTATAGCATACCATGCGATATCACACCATACCATATGATACCATACCATACCCTCTGTATTGTCTTGATATTAAAATTGGAATATAGTAATTAAAAGCAAATAAAGACAAAAACAAACAATATAACAGTTTTATTATATAAAAAGCTTTGTGAATGTAGTGTGCAATTTTTGCTAAATGGCAATCAATAAACTTTTCAACTTAATGAACTTCACTAACATTTTTTTAAACTTCAAGTAACTTAGAAAAAACACATACACACTTAAAATTGTTATAATAGGGGTAGAGAGTCTGCTGGGTAGACATCACATCAGGATCATCAGGATCTGATGTAGCTAGAACAGGATCAGGAGAAATGGTTGTGGATGGTTTGGGATCTACGTCAGTAGGTGATGTTCTACTGGCAAACTTGCTTGCAGCTTTCTTGAAAAATGAACACATATCAGCTTGCTTGGAAGCCCTATGCCTCTCACACACAGTTACATTTTGCAAGATGTGCAGTTGTTTGCCAAGTTTAAATTTACATTTTTGCTAGAAATTGATTTTATTTTAATTTTTATTTAAAGTATAATTTCTTCGATTTTTTTGTCAGTTGCTTGGGGCTGCTGATTTCTAGAGTTCCAGTTAACGGATAATCTACTCTATAAAAAGAAGCTGTTAGGATTGATAAATGAATTCAGCAAAATAGGATATAAAGTCCAATGCAAAACTCAGTTATCTCTCTATACACAAACTGAATAAACTGAAAAGGAAATTATGAAAACATTTTCACTTACAATAACATCAAAAAGAATAAACTACTTGGGAATTAACCAAGAAGGTGAAAGACTGGTACAATGAAACTATAAAACATTGCTGAAAGAAATTAAAAAAGACATAAATGAAGCATTCCATGTTCTTAAGTTGGAAGACTTAAATGTTAAAATATCAATACTTCTGAAAACAATCTACAGATTAATGTAATCCTTATCAAAATCCCAATGACATTTCTTGCACAAATAGAAAACCCATCCTAAAATTCATATGAAAATTCAAAGGATATCAAATAGCCAAAACAGTCTTGAAAAAGAAGAACAAGACTGGTCAACTCACACTTCCAAAATCCTGTGATGCATATTTTGGCCCACTTGATGCTGTCCCATAGGTTGGTTTCTGTCTGCTTTTCTTCAATTTTTTTTCTTTTTGTTGCTCAGACTTTAAAATTTTCATTGTCCTGTCTTCAAGTGTGGTGATTATTTCTTCTGCCTTCTCAAATTTGCCTCTGAATTCTCATTTTAGTTATTGTACTTCTTAGCTCAAGAATTCTTTTTTTTTGGTATCATTTTAGGTTTTCTATTTCTTTATTGATATTTCCATTTTGGTCACACATCATTTTCTTGACTTCCTTCACATCTTCCTTTAGTTCTTTGAGCATCTTCATGAGATTTATTTTAAAGTCTTTTTCTAGAACTTCTGCCACAGTTCTTTTTCAGGGACAATTTTTGTTAATTTAGTTATCTGTATTTTCATTTGAATGGGTTATACTTTTATGTTCATTTGTTATTGTTGTTATTTACCACTGGACAATTGAATTTAATAATTGGTAACTTAGCAAATCAGATTCTCCACTTTCCCAGAATTTTCTGTGGTTTGTTACTGTTTTTATATGATTGATTGATTGACTGTCTCTGTGATAAGGATCAACCTGAAGTGTAAACTTAAGGTTTTCTCAGGTCTTTTCTGAACCTTACCGTGACACTGTGCTTGGTTAGTTTCTAATTTTTCTGCATCTATAATAGTTTTTAAATGTCCTGGTGTTTAATGTCTGGCTCCTGAAAGGGGGAAAAGTAAAAAATAAAGTGAGAAAAGAGGGCCCTGATTCTTTAAATCACCTGGAAATGACTTTAGCTGCCAGGTAAGAACAATGTGGAAAAGTATAATAACAATGGCTGCCCATCTTTTTGTCTGCCCCTCTGTGACCAGAAGCAGCAGTCAACAATGAAAACACATTGGAGGACAGGGTCCTTTTTGCCCACCCTTGTTCCCATGAGCTATATGCAACTACTCCAGGAACATGTATACAGCTGCCTGCCCAGTGTTCAGGAGTGGGGAATAGGTTACTATTACTGTGCTAAGAGCTGAAATTGATGTATGAACCACAGTTTACCAGCCTGGTCTTTCTCTGAAAGCTGCAAGCCTTCAGCAGACTCCAGAGTTCCAAAGTAGTCAGAGCAGATAAATTCTGCTAGTGCAATTGTCTGGGTGGGGAGACAGATTCAGATTCCTGGTATTTTTCTACTCTACCATTTTTCCAGAATCCTCTTTACAGAGAACTTGTTGAACAGCACATCTTCCACTATTGTACAGATTGAGTTCTCTGGTACAAATACTCAGTTCTATTTTGACTTCATTAAAAATTTGCTTTCCGTCTTGCCTCTGTGATCAGCTTATTCTAGAGTCCGATCTTTTAGATCACATTACCTTTTTCTTTCTTTTTCGTTCTTTTTTTTGCCATTTGGCTGTTAAGTTTGGATGGTCACAGAAGACCTCATGAAATGAATACTGCCAAAAGATATTTTAACTTAATTATGAAGGATTGGTAAAATTTAGAATGGGAAAGATGGGATGAAAGTTGGGAAGGATATATTCCAGATTTCTGGAAAGTACAGAACTATACGCAACTGTAATAAAATAGATGTCTTCTTTTGTGCCCTAGATCTGCCTCACAAATCAAAAAAAGCAAGACTTGAGAGGCACAAAATGTTCCAAGTAATTTCTAAGTGCATCTTGGAACAAAACTCAAGAATATTTATAGGAATACAAAAACATCCAACATCCAGCAAAGTGAAATTTACAATGTCTGGCATCCAATGAAAGAATACCAGGCATGCAAGGAAACAGGAAACCACCACAGAACTAATACAGATTTTAGAATTATCAGAGGAGGTCATATAGCTGCATTACATATTTTAAAAGTTAAATATAGATATGGAAGGTGTAAATAAAAAGAAAGAAAGACCCAAATAGAACTAAAGATGGAAACTACAATATATCTGAGATGAAAAATACACCAGATGGGATTGCATAAGAAAAGATTACTGAACTTCTAGGCATAATAGAAATGATCTAAAATGAATCCCTGGGGAGGGAAAAGAATGAGGAAAAAAGTAGACAGAAGATAAGTGAATTGTGGACAACATTAAGCAGCCTGGCAGAGTACGTATAGTCCCTGAAGAATAGAAGAAAGGAATGGGGACAGGATAGGATTGAAAAAAAAAAATCCAAAAAATTTCAAAATTTGATAAAAAACAATAAACCCATTGATCCAAGATGCTCAGTACACCTGAAGCACAAGAAATTCTAAGAAAGATGGGAAGCCTGGATTGCTCACCGGGTTAAGGGTTTGCTTGGCAACCCCAGGGACCAAAGATCAAATCCCGGCCCTGGCTGGTGTGGACCCATATGCTGAACTGAGGTGTGCTTTCCATGTGGCAGGACCCCAGCTCGGTTCTCACCCCCCCTGTTCAGCCACTGGCTCAAGGGGATGCGCCTCCCATGTGGGGGGGCCCCGGCCCAGTTTCCACCCTGTGTGGTGCCCGCCCACCTGTATAGAACGAAACCATGTCGAAAACTGATGACATACAACTATGGGGACTGCTCTGAGCCCTCCCCCTTCTCTCTGTCTCTGTCAAAAACAATAAATCTTTAAAAAAATTCTAAGAAAGTTATATAGAAGCACATCATAATCAGATTGCTCAAAACCAGTGATAAAGAAAAATCTTCAAAACAGCCAGAGAAAAAAAGTTTTATTTCATATAGAAGAATAAAGATAAGGATTTTTGGCAGCCATTTTCTGCTCTGAAATAATGGAAGTGAGAAAACAAAGGAGCAACACCTTTAAAGTACTCAAAGGAACAAACTATAAACCTAGAATTTTATACTCACTGAAAATATCTTTCAAAAATAAAAGTGAAATAGGGAGGGGTTGGAAGATAGGTGGAAAAGAGGAAAAGGTTTAAGAAGTATAGACCTCCAGTTATAATATGAGCCATGGAGATGTAATGCATAGCATAGAGAAATAGAGTTAATCATATCATAATAACTGAATGATGACGGGTGGTTACTACTTATGGTGACTACTTCATATGGTATATAAGTGTTGAATCACTATATTGTACACCTGAAACTAATATGATATTGCATGTCAAATATAATTAAAAAAAATTTAAGGTGAAATGAAGACATTTTAGAGGTTTTACAGACATACAAAACCCAAAAGAATTCGTCACCAAATGGATAGGCTTTCAGGTACCCTGTTTGATTGGACATGCATAAATGATTTAATGGGCAGACTTTGGCAGGGCCAATAAGGAATGTCTTTCTAGGAATGTGGGTCTTGGACTGAGAAAATCATATTAATATGTGAAATTGGGGTCTAGGTGTGTGTAAAGCAAAGGCTATTCCATGATGTGACCACTGCTTAATCTGTGTTGGACCTGCCAGCTAGATCCAGAGCTGCACAGAGATTCCTTCCCCTAAACCCCATCAGAGACTCCTCCCTTCTGCCCCACAGCAGTGGTTTATGCTGGTTCCTGGAACGGGCTATATATTGCCCTGCCCCAGGCAAGCATGGTAGGCTTTCCTTAGCTGGGGCAGGTTACGCCCCAGCACTCCTGACCATCCTACCCTGTGCTGAGTAACCCTTCATTGAGCACCTTGCAGCGCAGTGGGGAAGATATTCATGGCGTCTTGCTGCCCCCCGGGATGTGCCTCATATGTAAGTTTCTTTAACTTACTATTAATGTAATGTTAGAGTTGTCAGCCTCTTCCTCTGGTCTCTCAGCCCTGGGATGTTTTCCCTACAGTGAGATAGTCCAGGGATACTGAATAACATGAAGTGAGACATAGAGGTCAGAAGCAGACACTCCCTTAAGTGTCTGGTGGTCTTCCAATTCCCAGTTCTCTCATTTTCTGAGACTGAGGTGCAGTCCTGCATTTGGATTCTGTGAGAAACCATTCCATCTTTAGAATAAATTTACCTCTTTTTAAGCTAGCCGTACATGTTCTTAGATACCTGTCACCCCCACCCCCACCACCAAAAAAAGTCACAAATTTTCTTCTTTATTTTAAATAGTTATGCTGAGGTTGTCACTTCTAGACATAAGAACAGCAATAATAATCAGTTGTGAGTAGTTAGCATTCCAAGATCCCTTTATGTTTTCTTGGTGAACTTTAAAGCTTTAGATTTCTGTTGAGTCATGAAGGAAAATGATCTGGTAGCTTTTTCGTCCCTTTTCTCACCATCTAGTGTGCCCAGGCAGCCAGAAACTGTTAAAGAAATGAGAAAACAGTGACTAGTGCCTCTCAATGTTGGTTTTGTAGTCTAGGAAAACTTAAGCTTTTATAGACAAGGACTGTCCGGAAAAAATCCAGCCATTGTCAGTGTAACGAGAATGGTTACCTGGCTGGATACTTTCTGGACAGCCCTATTATGTACTATTTGCTTTTAAAGCCACAAGATACTCATATGTGTGGTTGTTAGATAGGTTAAACAAAATTTTTACCTTCCATAGCTGAAAGTTTATTAGATGAATTAGATGAAGGGGTTTATTGGACCATTGCTGGCATGAAGTCTTAAGCCACCAGCAGCAGTGCCAGGGGGAAAGGGCTAGGTGTCTGCCATCCTGGAGCCAGTGACTGTTTTTATACATCAGGTAGAGGGGAGAAAGATTCAAGATGTTTTGAAAGAATTTACACTGGCTGTAAATAAAAGGGGTAGGAGAAGGTGAAGCAGGGTTAATTCCCGGGTAGGCTCAGCATAGTCCAAAAGGAGGAGGCATTTGCTCCTTTGGATTGGTTATGGGCAACTGTTAGAAAAGTTCATGTGCAAACTAGAAGTGGAGGTTCTGTGGTACATGGATATTCTGTAGTTCTGATAATTGCTGAAGTTAATTCGAATTCCAGCAGAAACTCAGGAATGTGGGCCGTCTTGTTAGCTGGCCAGGGGCTATTAGCAGGCTCACTGCTCTGTCTCCTTTTCTCCTCTCCAACCCACTGTTATTTAATTTAGAACATCTTAGAATTTTTCTCTTGTCAAGGTAGAATCTTTAATTTTGCCCTTTCATTAATCACTAGTCTTTTATAAGCCTTTAATAAATCTTTTTATGAATCAGTAATGTTTTAAAAATAGTAACAGTGTGATAGATTCCAGCTTCTGAGTCCATACCAAATGATTGTTTTAAACAAGTTTTGATTTCTATTTTTATCGCTAATCTAGTAGTTTTGCTTTACTTTTATTTAATTTAACAGGTTCATAAATATGCTTTTGACCAAGTATTTTGCTGGTAAATATCTTGAATTTACTGGATTCCAATTTAGAATCTCAGAAAATTCTCTTAGTTGCCCTGATTTTAATCCTCAGTGTTCTTGTTTCTAACAATGTATCTTGTGATTCTTTGTATTTTTCTTCCTTTCTGGTTGAAATGACAGAGTATTAAAGTCTTTTATG
Organism: Craseonycteris thonglongyai; assembly: GCA_004027555.1. Classification (NCBI taxonomy): domain Eukaryota; kingdom Metazoa; phylum Chordata; class Mammalia; order Chiroptera; family Craseonycteridae; genus Craseonycteris; species Craseonycteris thonglongyai. The sequence continues at coordinate 16,845 of PVKE010032720.1, forward strand.
AAGGTTTTGGTGATCTAAATACTGTTTGGGAGCTCTGACCTACTTAGAATGGTTCTTTGTGCTAGCGAGCATGTTTATCCCCAGGGTAACTCCTACAGAATTGCCCCGTGTGAATGCATTGAAACTTCCCATTGAAACTTCCCACTTGCCAGATCTTTCATTACACCAACACAATGAAGCAGCATGCAGCCAAAAAGAAGTGAGGAAGGTTGCATTGTACTTAACTTCCTTGAATTAAGTTTTATTCATCTCAGTGTTTTCTACAGATTCTTTAAAAATAATATTGTGAACAAGGATTTCCCAGCAGCAGTTGCTTGCATGTTCATTCTCAGTATGTTTGCTGGGTTGAGAAACCCCTTTATCTGTTTTGTTTATTTGGATGTTATACTTAGATAAAATTTTACTTTATACTTACTTTAGAGCTTATTTCAGATATGGTTCATAGAGCAGTGTAGTCCTTTCAGGTTTAGAGATAAACTATCAGATAATTCTGTTTAAACTTGCAGTATACATTTTTTAAATGCTTGCATGTATTAATATTTCATTTCTGTGATTGACAGCAGAATATCTGTGTCATTTGCTCTACCTCTTCAGGGCCGGATCCTTTGCTGTGGACTTTTCCCCTCACCATTTCAGCTTTGTAAATGCAAGTAGATTTCTATCTAAAAATTAGAAAAAGATTCACTTAAAATAATTAAATAAGTTGGGCATGTTCTGTTTGGTCATTATCAAGACAAATTTAGGCATATGTGATGTTTGTTAAAACTAGACATTGTGATGAATATGGAGGTATTTTTACGTACCTTTGGCCTCTAGGAGGCAGCATGATCTAGTTAAAGTTTCTCGATTCTGAATAAAGGAACTTGGTTCTTGTCATTTTAAGAACTTCCCTGCATGAAAATATTTGCTCGCTGAATCAAAGTTACACTGGCACTCTTAAAAATATTACACTGTTATTTGTTCCCAGAATAGAGTTAAGCGCATGCAAATCAAATGCAAATTTCAGGGCAAACCAGAGTCCTAAAGCTGAAAGGGAACTTGAAGAGTATCTACTGCTTTGGTCTTTATTTCTGCTCCTTGGGCTGGGGGCGAAAGGTTCTGCTATTGCAACTAAATGATTAAAGTCAAAATAATTAAATCTACTAATGAAATGATTGCTTTCCTGTCTGTTAATTAGTTAATGAATAGAATTTCCTTATTTAAATTTTTTTCACTTATTATTATTATTATTTTTTAACTTTTATCACCTCCTACCATTTGTCTGTTTAGGAGTTCTAACTGAATTCATGGTAAAATCTGTACATGTACAAATGAATGCAAATTAAGAGAAAAGCTCAAAGCTGATTCTGGGTGGTGAACACATATTGTAACACATAGACAAAGTACTACAGAGTTATACACTTGGAGCCTATGTAATTTTTACTAACCAATGTAACCCTAATACTGTATATTTAACCAAAAAAAAAAAAAAAAAAAAA
>PVKE010032721.1:0-18313 GCA_004027555.1 Craseonycteris thonglongyai
GGAGCCATGATGGGTTCTTTTCTACCAGCCATTTGTTGTACACCCACTAATCTTTTAGGCCGGGGTTATACAGTACTGTAGCTTCAGCTACACACAGAATGTTCTATTACGGTACCTTTGAACTCACTGTATGTGCCCTAATACTGTAGCATTGGCTACATACAGAATGTCCTATAAAGGCACTGTACCTTTTAGCCCACTGGATGTGCTCTAATACAGTCACTTTAGCTACTATGCATGTGTCCTGATACAGCAGCTTTGGCTACACAGAACGGTCCTGTGCTGCAACTGTATGTACCACGATGAGCCAGTCACAACAAGCAAAGGTTCAAAGGTTCTAATAGACCGCCCCTCTGACTCTGGCCAATCTGAGCAGGCTTTTTACTAGAACACAGTGTAGCTTCGGGTACAGAACATGTATAATGTGCATGCATAAAAAGCCTGCTTGGATTGGCTGAGTTAGAGAGGCGGTCCGAGCAGCCTTGCAGTGATGGGTGCGGGATCGAGTTGGAAAATTCGTTTAGCGGCATATCCAGACGTTTTTCGGGATATACTCGGCGTATAAGACGACCCCCGATTTTCGGTTGACATTTTTTCGTTTCAAAAGTCGTCTTATACGCCAGAAAATACGGTACTGATAAAAATGTCAATTTAGTTTTTGCCAGAACCTACTTTCTTTTTCAGCTCTTCACTATTTTTTTCTTTTTTTTTTTTTCCACCTTAGAGAATACTGAACAATTTCCTACACATCCTAAGTTGAGAATTTTGGGGTGCTCATGGCTCAATTTTTTGACTGGTAACCTTAATGTACAAGACTCTGGCTTGTAGAAGAAGGCCTTTATCTGGATTTACTAGGCAAATTTTGTTATTATTAAATAATTTCCTGATAGCCTATCTTACTGCACACATATACATTTTTTTTTCTCCTAAAATAAAGTACATGATAAAAAAAATTCTGCTGATTCAGGAGTTTGGCAAAAGTTGCTATGATAAGATAAGGATCCTTGGCTAAATTTGCTGCAATCAAATCTGAAGAAAACAACAAAGACAACTCTCCTGGCAATTGTACAGTTCATGTTTATAAGGCAATGAGAATGTGACCTATCTTGTACATTTCCATTTGTTAATGGTTTCCAAAGTAACTGATGCTGCTGGATACATGGGTCCTCAGTACTCAAATTCTGGCTTGAGCCCCTAATGTTTGACACAACTGGATTTATTTTTTAGAGGCACCTTTGCATAAAGGCAATGTTAAAAATAATATTCTGTCCATTTACAAGTATATGATACTTCTTTTGTATGACAGTTTGGAAAGCAACACTAGTTCGATTTTAGAGTGCTTTAAATAATATACGATTGATCTATTGATATCTGCTACCTCATTTTGTGTGTATGTGCCTAATTCAAATGTTGCATTCTATCAACAACAAAATATATGCCCTTCACTGCTATCTTTTCCTTTATTTTTTTTTTTATTATTTTAGTTTAATTTAGTTCAGTTCAGTTTCTACGGCTTCTCTTTTACTCTACTCACAGACTTTCCCCCCAAGCTTGTCTGGAATCATGGCTCCTCTCTTATCATCAAGGCAGTTTTTACTGACTGGAAGGTGAGCTCATGCAGCTTCCTGGACACTGAAGATAGTCCCACGTGACAGGAGGACCATATCTACTGGGAATGCTTCTACCGGTTCTTCCACCAGGACTCCTTGGGAGGGGAGGACACTCCCTTTATAATCACGGAGTGTTTGAGTCCTAGACTAAAACTGAGCCCAAAATGAGATACAAGCCTGCTCTGATTCTCCTGTGCCATGTTCATTATTCCTCCTTTGGGTCCCTGGAGCACTTCCTACTTATATCCATTATATTCCATTTATCACATTGTATCCAAACACTTCACTTTGTTCTGTGTATCTACTATGTACCAAGATTAAAACTAACACAAAAAAAATCCCCATTCTCAAAGAGCTTCTAATCTCACAGGAAAAAAGAGACAGTAAACAAGATAAAGTATGGAAAGGGGTCATACGTACCATGTGTCATGCATTTTCTATTTTTAAAAAAGCAACATTAAGAATCACAATCCTTTTCTGAAAAAACACACTTTAGGTCCATCTGGGGATAAGGAAAACATGCCCAGAAATAAAAAATGAGAATGCAAACGAAGCAACAATTATGTGCTTCTATACAGCAGCTAACAAAGATTCTTTCATTTTTCCCTTAAAACAATCCAGCCAAAAGTTTGTTTTTGATATATTCACATAGTGGAAAAGAAATGAGAGGCTCATAAAGGTCAAGACATGTTTGGGATGTTTTAAAATTATTTTGAAAATCAAATATTCAAAACTTGGGCAATAGAATTCTGAAGTGTTCATTTCAAATATTTATATATATGAAAATCTGCTATCTTGGCCCATGCTATTACATTAGATATTATGAGTACTTTTCCTATAGGCGAGTTCTGTTTCACCTGGAGTATACAGACATATTCTTGTTACCACCTTCCCTAGGAATAGGGAGATCAACTCAAGACTTTCCTCTTTTCCACACACACAAATCCTGGGGGAAAAAAAACATAATTTAAATGTCACCATCTTCACCAGGGAAGATTTCTTATGTTGGGATAAAAACAGAGCAAAAGCTTGTGATGGGGCCTGAAACCAAATATATCTGAACAACCTGCTCTCCCCTCTGCCACACACACCCTGTTCGTGCCAAGTAGGAATGAAGAAGACAGCATTCATCCAAACAGAAGCCAGGCTCTCGGAGTAAATGAAGTGAGAATCTTTCTCTGGGAGGTGATCTAGGAAAATCAGCCAGTTTGTCAGACAATCAGGGCAAACATGTGGCACCAAGTGGATTTTGAGGTTTGGACGAAATCCTTAATGCATATGACGAGCCAGTAATACTTCTCGGGTCTCACGTTTTCTGCTACAAAACTCACCTCCGAGGAAGAGTCCTGGCTCTTCCCTGTAGTGCCAGTAACTGCAGGAAACATCTGCCACACAAATGACTCTTTGTCGGATGGTGCACGAGACCAAATACGGCCTACAAGAGAAGGCCTTTAATGAAGGGTATCAGGGCACTATCTTGTGTTATTGGTACATTGTACATTTTACAAAAAAAAACACACAAAAACTTATAACTAGAGAAATGTAGGTACCACCCTAAAATCCTAGCTCATACACCTTATTGATACAACCATTTAAAATACACTTTCGCCAACAATATCATCGGTTTCCTGCAGGGCCTCACTGTTCTGTCCACGTTCTTGGCCTCATTCTCAACTGCCACCCAGGGCACTGTCTTCTCTTCTGCATCGACTTTCTATTGCATGGCCTTGACTAGGAACATTACCCTCAGGTAAAACTGACCATCCGAGTGGGTTTTTATTTTTGTCTTCTTATAATACAAGATTTTGTATGGTCAGTAGAGAAATTCAGGCAGTAAACATAATAAGAACATGAGAACCAGTAATAATAAAATCACCCTTATTATCAATTAGAAATACCAGTTATAAATATCTTGATTGACCATGAGACAGCTACTGATGTCCACTGTGGAATTATGGAGGAAATTGTGGCTACCATTTGTTGGTTTTGATTACTGTTTTCTTTACCTTCTCTAAACCAGATTTGCAGAGGATTCTGATGATGGTTTAAGAAGTTATCTTTTATTAAAGGTTCAAATAGTAGTGTCAAGAAGATAGGGGAAGAGAATAAGACATTAAGCCTCTGGTCTAATTATCTTATGACCACCTAACAAAGTAAGAATTCTGGTTGCCTGAATTCTTAGAAGAGGTCCACACAGTTTCTCTTCATCCTTGTCTTCCTTCATGGCCTACAACCCTTTAGTAGTATTTTCTTTCTCATTTGGTATCTTTGTATTACACTGTCTTCTGGGATGTGCCACACCTTCTTACAGAAAAAAAAAAAATCCAGTTTTCTATTTACTACTCATTTTTCAGGTTTTCAAGTCAAGAGCTACTAGAATTCTCGGAATGCCAGTGACTTCTTCTGCCCAGTTTCTGTTGGTTTTGTGGAGGAAACGGGGTGAATCTGTGTCCAGTGTCTCGCCTATCTGGGTAGAGTCAGTGGGGACTTTCCACTATAAGTGTTTCACGTTTTCCTAAGGTTCCTGAAATCATATACCTCATAGCACTTAAGATTCATTGCCTGGTGAAATGTATCTATCTAACTATCGTAATGTAATCATTTCATCTACTGAACACAATCCAATCCTATTTTTCTTCAAGGTAATTCTGACTCAAGAAAACATTTGGACCATCTCCCTCACACACGCATACACACACGCACACATGCACATACACACTACTAAAGGTGAATTCATAAAGCTTTCTTATTATAACTGGAATTACTTTTTTCATAATTCCTACATTTTTCCTTATGGCCTGAGAAGTTTTCAGTTTACCTGCTATTTTCTCCTTTATAAATATTTGTCACAACCATAATTATCGGCTGTTTCATATGCCACTGCATTATTTTTAACCAATCTTAAAATTCTCAAAATTTTAATAGTCTTCCTCTTTCTCTCTTCTGTGCTAAACTATGCTATGATCACCCTGGATGTAGCTAAATCTTTTAAACTGTTTTCAATTTTGGCCTTTGAATAATACCCTAGAAGTGAAATTGCAACATCAAAGAATACAATATTTACAAGAATATTAATCCATATGGCCAAAATTACCTACTGACAGATTATTTCAATTTTCACTTCTAACAGTCATCATCTCAGAGTATTTGTTTTTTGGATGATATTTAACATTTTGGCTTGTTAATATTTCCATCCATTTGCTAAGAAAAATAGCATCAACTTGTTATTACAACTCATGCATTTATAATAAAGAAAATGACAAGAAAGGGTTTGTGGGAAAGAAAATTAAAATAGGAATTAAGTATTAAATGTGATACATATCGGGGGCTAATTTAAATAGAAGCATACCTTTTACATTTTTTGAATTAAAAAAGAATTGAGTCTAGAGCTTAATTTTTCCTCAAGCACCTCCCCCCGCCCCCAAACCTGCTGGTTTAATCTATAGAAACATATTATTGTTGTTATTTTAGAAATTCTGCTAAGCAAAATGATACTGCACTTCTACACTTTAGTGAATTATAAAGCATGTTTCTAGTTGTGCCACATTTATTCAATGGGTAATTTTGCTGTTATTTAAGGATGATGAGGAGGACCTTCAGGCCCCCCAAAGTTCAGTGACTTCACCACAGCCACGCATCTAGTAAGTGCCAGATCCCAGGCTCTGGAGGAAAAGAAAAGAATCAGTGCTTTTTTTTTTTTTTTCCTACCTCCTGGGAAATTCCCACATTAACACTGGCTCAGTAATGAATGAATAGATTCTTTCAGAAATAGAGTTGTCACCATCTGAGCTAAGTCAGCAAGCTCTCATTTTTTGTACACAAAGAAAACAAAATGTTAAGCTGGCTTCTCAGCCTGAGGGCTTCAGAGGGAGACAAAGCCCGCAGAGCAGGCAACCTTTCAGTGACAGTGAGCATGAATAAGCCGACCAGAAAGCTCACATTCTGAGTGAATATGGGCACATCCGGATTGCTATTTACCTTTGCTGGTGAACAGGTAACTCGATGCGACCACAGACTGCCTATTTTAACAGGCAGAGGAGACGAATGTGGCTTTGAATCTTATATTTGTATAGCATCTTTCAAGCGAGACATTCCCCAAAGACCTTGGGAGCCAACAGTCAAAACTACGATGAAGCTGTGAAACACTAATTGTCCATCAATAAACAGGCAAGAGGAGGCCTGAGACAACAGAAGTCTCCTCTATGCTTTGCAGCTGCAGAGGAAATATCATGAAACTCATAAATAAACCCACACTTGATTCAGGGGAATAAAAAGCTCCTGGACATTATGTGTAAGACCTGAGGGCTGCAATCTAAAGTTTTCTGAAATCCATATTGGAGGAGGTAGGTTCAGTTATAGTCAGGATCCTTTTAGTACTTCAGGATTATTTATGTCCATCCCCAGTCCTCAGTGTTTTATACAGACAAGATCACATATGATTGGTGCTGAACACAAGCAGGTAAGTAGTATTAGCCCAATTGAAAATAAATGATTGTCTATCCCATTACTGGGATAGGATCCTTCTGCTTTAATGGCCTCCTTAACAGATTTGGATATAAGAAGGAGAATACAGTAGTGGTTGCGAGGGGCTAGAGGGTGGGGAAAGAGAGGGGTTGGTGTTCAATGGGAATAAGGTTACAGTTATGCAAAATGAGTAAGTTCTAGAGATCTGCAGTATAGTGCCCATAGATAACAACACAGTATTGTGCATGTCAAAATTTGTTAGAGTTAGAGCTCATGTTGAATGGTCTTACCACAAAAACAACAAACAAACAAACAAAAAATATAAATAAAGGACACAAGAAATTTTTAGGAAGCATTATATTTATCTCTTTCCTTGATTTTGGAGATGGTATAATGAGTATTTGCGTACAACCAAGCTCCCTGTACATATTAAATATGTAGAGTATTTGTATATCACTTATACTTCAACAGAACTATTAAAAAGAGAAAAGTGAAAAGAAGGAGAAGGAGAAGATGACAACAAAAGGGGAGGATGATTCTGCAAACCATCTGTGAACTTTTTTCTCTGATTGGCTGAAGGTACTTTTAAGCACAATGTACACGTAACATTTATTTGTGTTTTTGTGTTGCTGTAATGTAAAACCACCTTAATCTTTGGAAAGCTCAGTAAATTCTTTGAGAGGTTGAGTTAGCACTTATAAATAGAAACCAGGGGATAAGCAATGGCATAATGTTTTCCCACTAAAATTCATAGATATCTTTGCATGAGATTTAGGCTTAAAAACATTTTGAACTGGTTGTTCAGAACATGACTGTCTAGATCTCTAAAGGCAAAAAATACCCAAGAAAACAACTAGGCTATACTCAGAAAATAATGTGCATGCAATTATAAGTTATATAAACAAAAAGAAAGCGTAGACTATTTCTCATCTGTTCTTATGCCTCTGAATCTGGGGGTTTCATGTGGAGAGAAAATAAAGAATGGGATAAAATAAATACATATCCTTGATTGTATATAATTGTATAAGGCCTAATTTTCCTAATCTATCTAGTAATTAACAGAAGAGTGATGAATCTAATATCAGTACTCAAAGATAAACTATAAACCCAACTGATGTCCCTACTCACCTGCTGCCTATCAACAAGTGACTAAGATTTTATATCCCAAGATGATCTCTTGGGTAGACCCAACATCTGAATCATGGTCTATTCTCGTTTTCCCAAATTCCAGGCGTTAGGGGCTTAAAACAATATTTTGCTGTTGCAAGAAACAAATCTCATCTCTTTTCAACAGAAGCTGCAGAGTCAAAGCAACCCACAACCAAGGCATGTTGAAAATGATGTAGGGAAGCCGGATGGCTCAGTGGGTTAAGCGCTCACTTTGCAGCGCCGGGGACCGAGGATTGAATCCCGGCTCCGGCCCATTCGGACCCATATGCTGAACTGGGGAGTTCCCCCAGTTCAGTTCTCTCTCTGTCTCTGTATCTCTCTCTCTCTCTCTCTCTCTCTCTCTCTCTCTCTCTTTCTCTCTGTCAAAAACAATAAAAGAAAAAAAAGAAAAAAAAAGAAAATGATGTTAATGACCATTGGATTCAGGGTGCTGGAATGCTGATGTAATATTGATGTTAAGTGGATTTTGTTGAGTTTTGAACTCACAGACATTTGAGCTCCATAAAATTCTATCAAAAAAATGTAATTCATCTGAAGTTGCAATAGCTTTTCTTTATCGAATTCATGACAAGAAATTTTTGTACAGCACTGTGCTTACAATTGAGATGTTACAAAAAATGTTGATAGCTACATTAAACCCATATAAACATGAGACTCTGCTTGATAAAATACTGCTCTGTAATCTGAGAAAAGGCTAGAATTTGTAAGATTGCACATACCCCTCTTCAGCAAAGTACCTTAAATTTGGCCAAATAAATAAAATATTAGATTTCTCTCTCTCTCTCTCTCTCTCACCTGTTACAAATTTTAGAAAAGCTTTTCAAGGCAGGAGTATTTATTGCACATATTAAATTAGAATTGAAGAAAATCTGAGACATGTTTTATTAACAGTAAGGTATTCATTTAACATACATTTATTGACTGCCTACAACACATAAGTTATTGTGAAAAATGCTGACAAGGGAAGCAAAATTAATAATTAATAGGGGAGAAAAAACATGTACATACCTAACTATAATGATTGATAAAAAACACGGTAAGTACAAAAGAGAGAAACATATTAATTGCTGCAGAAAATTTGTCTGGGACGTTTTAGGAAAGCATTACTAAGGAGGTCATATTGAATTGATTAATGTGTTTTTCTGTCCTTTGGCATCAAATAAGGTTGGGCCCTTAAGGACTCTTGGTTGCAAACAACAGAAGTAAAACTTAATTTATTTAAAGTATATCCTCAAGAAGTGTAAAATAAAAATGATTTTCAATTCAATTCCCCAAATTATTAGTATACATTTTCTAAGTTTACAAAGATATGAAAAAGTACAGTGCCTTCTTTAAGAAAAGTTTATAAATGAAAATGGGATAGATACAAGAGAAATAAAAAATGGTTTGTTTTCATTTATTCAAATGCTATGTATTAGAAACTGGTTATGTATTTGGTTACTTTCTAGATTCTGAGGATATATCTGTCAATAAAACTAATAACAGTCATAATAATAATAATAATGGACAAAATTTATAGAAATGTTATTAAATGCCCTGGAAGAGTTCATATACTAGCTATAACATGTTAAGAAGAATCCTTTAAATGCAAATAATATGCTATAGACATTCAAAATAGAGTGAAACAGATACTCCACTTAAATTAAGGCCTGAGAAAACATTAGGACATTTGGACAAAGGGCATTTGGTTTAGTTCTAAAAGAATATTTAACTGAGGGGAAGCAACTAGGGGAAGACAATTGCATAAGCAAAAGCATGAAATACTTGGAACCACCTTTTATTCCAGCAGGTGCAGCCATCTACGATTTATATTTCTAGTTGCTATCCATTTTCACTTCTCCAGATATTAAGGGTGCTAATATTGGAGGCACTGTGCTATGTAACCTTCAATATATTTGCAGTCAGTGCTTTCTATTTGTAAAACACTTGCCCATTCAGATATTAAGAAATTGCTCTGTGCTTGAAATTATATTAGGTTGATACAGTGGCGATAAAGATATGATTCTTACCTTTTCCAGCAGGGTTCCTTAAAGGAGAATCTAACAAGAGTGGTATTGAGAGTATGATAAAAGACTTTTGGGAGAAAGTCATACCGGAGCTGAACTGTGCATAGTGAGTAAAGCAGAATTCATAAAAGTCATTTTTTGGTAGACCAGTCAGATATTTCTTGAGTTTCAGTAAACCCACATCTCAACCTGCCTTCATATATTAAAGACAATAAAGTATACCCTGCTATCGGTTTTAGATGATACATTTCCAAAGGATATGACTTAGCACTAGAATTTTGTCTATGCAATGGACCATTTCTTTATAACTTTGTAACTGGGGATGATCACAATGAAGAAAAAAGAGGAAGAAGATAAACAAGAAGGAGAAGAAAGAACAGGAGGACAAGAAGAAGAAATGAGTTCTTTTGATCCTAGAGAAGTTTGGCTTTTGCAGCCAAGACTTAAGATCACCATCTTTATTTTAACTCCCCCAACACTAAGATATCATCAAAAAAGAATTGGCTGTCAAATTACTTTGCAAATTAAACTGCAGCCTAACACATCTCTCTGGGAACTAAAGAAATAAGAGACCTAATTTTTTTATGACATTAGAGATTATTTCATCCAACTTTCTCATTTTACATCTAATGAAACTAGGGCTGAGAGGATTTAAATGTCAGTTGCCAAATTCCACAGTGGATTTGCAGCAAAGTCTTAATGAAAAATAATAATGGTGTTCTGTGGAGAGAGGGTGGTAAAAAAACAATAAGAAATGAACTCTGAGAAACAGAAATTTTGTAAGTATGTCTGCTTCCATTCTCTAATATTTTTCTGCAAACCACAATATCTTAAAAAATTGTAAATGGTCACATATTTGTATAGTGCTTTTCTTTTCTCCCTTTTTGTTTTTTGCCCAAAGTAATCTAGAACACAGCTTTCATTCTACAGCCTTCTATATAGTTCCCATGTCTGGTCAATGAACCTCAGTTACCCATACAATTTAGGTAATGTTCTTTACAAACAATAATGTGGAAACTCTTGTATCTTATAAATCACTGAATGTCGGTTGAGATAAAGGACATGAAAGACTCAGCTTATTTGTATACTTTCATATATGTAGTGCCATGGTGACTGAAAAGAAGTAATTAAAATACAGTAGTAGTTTAGTGTTAAAGTATTTTTCTCTCTTATGTAAGCTATAGGCTGAGATATTACCCTATTATCAAAATTAATGCTATGCATCCAAGAAAACAAACAAACAAAAAACTCTAAGCTTTTTCATGCATACTAGGTCATCTTTCTCTTTTAAATTGCCCTAGAGTTATAAAAGGTCATGTTTACTAAGAAAAATGTTGAGGTTCTCATGTCAAGGTATATTTTTGGTTTTTATTTTTTGAATGGCTCAGTATTATACTACAATATTTACGCCTTGTTTTGTTTAATCCTTTGTTATTTGGGGGGTATTCTTTTTATTTTAAGTAAGTGGAAATTGAGGTTCAGAGACAGAACAGTCTTATATTAGGTCACCCAGATTCCTTTCACTTAAATAAAAAAGTCTTTACCCTGGCTTCTGTGGGCTACACAACCCTAAACAAATCTGATAGCATCCTAGGCCTCTATCTCACTCATACAATGTTCACCTTGTTTTTTATTAATATGTTTCCATTGCACTGGCTTTTCAGATTGTCAGTTTTCCACTTTATGGCCATTGTGTCTGTTCTCTCCCTTACCCCTCTATACAGCGGATTTCTCCTTACTCAGGTTTCAGATTTCATGCCATCTCTTCAGAAGGCTTCCTCTGAACCTCTCATCTAAAATAAGTTTTCACCATCTCAGCAACCTGTTACTTAATACTTATCACACATATTCTTTTATTTCATAATCTCTAGGAGGTCAGGGGTCTTAGAATAATATCTAGAGCAAACTAGGTACACAAAATATGTGATGAAATAAACATACTTAAACTAAACATTTTTTAAAACAATAAAAGGAATTGAAACCAGATGTGTTTCAGAGTACCCTGCTACCCCAGCCCCCGCCTTATTTTATTTGTCATACTCCACGGCCCAGCTAAATGGCATCTATATTTGGGTTCACAATCTCTGGACTCTTTATCATTCTGAAATTTATTATGAATTAATTAGACTTATTGGTCCATAACACATTGGTTTATAGCTTATCTTTCCATCTGGATTACAATCTACACAAGTCATAGTGTGTGTCCATTATGTTGTAGGCAATTCATCACTAGTGACAAGTGCTGGATACATAACCCAATACAAGAGGGCCAGGAAGTACAACTCACCCTATGCCCAGAAATAAATAAATAAATAAATAAATAAATAAATAAATAAATAAATAAGAAGAAGAGAAAAAAGAAAGAAAGGAAAGGAAGGAAAGGAAGGAATTTTAAAAAAGAAAGAAAAGGAAAACAAAAGAAAGAGCTAGAAGAGGAGAATGGAAAACCATGTTCAAGATTGTAATTGTGATAGCTACCGGTATTTAGAAGTCAACATGTTTGAGTTAAACTCACTAGGTGTTCAATCAAACACTAATATAAATAATGCTGAAAGGAGATTTTGCAGATGTAATTAAAGCCCTTACAAAGTTGACTTTAAGTAGGAAGATTATCCTGGATAATCTGATGGGTCTGACTTACTCAATTAGGCTTAAATGCAGGACTAAATCATCCCCTAAAATAGACTTTAACAAAATTGCAGCAGTTATAACCTGTTGAGTAGAATAAATTACTAGCCATCCATGGGAGAGGCACTTTGAACAACATTTAAAATTAGTGCAAATTCACAAATTGAATTAAAATCCTTGAATAATTCTTAACTGTGAAAAGTCGATGTTAATTGCATACTATCAAAGTAATTTATAAAATTGGTCAAATGCAGTACTATACAGAAAGGCAAACACTACAAATTAGAAAGGAAGGTCTGAGAACCAATCAAGGAAGCTGAGAAAATATTTTCCCCCATTCTTTCAAAGCATAGAAGCAAAGCAAAAGCAAAACAAGAAGCAACTTCTCCTCCAGGTTGCATTACAGATAAATTACCGAGGTTCCCATTTCCCACTGTCTCTCAGAGATTTGGCTTTGGAAGACTTTAAACCAAAAAGCTGCCAAATTTTGATTCATTCGTCTTGGCAAGTGCCATGGAGACAAGCTTCTAAAAAGGCAAACGCTACTATTCCAAATCTGATACAGATCATTGGGTTTAAATGAGACACCTGGGCCGTTGGCTCCCCTTCCCCAGGGGTGTGATTAAGATGGAGGAGTCTTGAATGTTCCTTCTGAAATTCCTCTGCATTTCAGTGCCGGAATGCTACTGCATTTCATAATGCCACAAAGAGGACAGTACAAATAAGTGCTTGGGGAGAGAGAAAGGATGAAGGGCCAAGTCAGGAACAACTAGAAAGAAAAGGAGACGAGAATGTAGGAAATTCTCCTTTCTGTGAGCATTGCATTTGGGAAACATGGCCAAATTAACCCGGAGCCCTCATCCTCCTCCTGTTGAGCCAAGAGTGTTCTCCGATGTGCTTTGCTCAGGGACAGCATCTGAATGTATTTTCTGAGGTGTTGGCACCCATACTCATTTAGCACTGTTCCAAAGATCACATACTCTCTGGGCCCTGAGTTGTGTGCAGAAGAAACCTGAAAATATATATGGGCCAAGTGCAGAGGGGAAGAATAAAATCGTCCCGGCTTTAAGAGAAGCCAGTTCTCCAAGGCCACATTAATATTACTTTGGTGATAATACTTTCTACCTTTAGGAAATAGCTAATATCATACATGTGTTTTAAACAATTTTTTCAATTTGTTTTTTAATATTGTTTATGTCTTTTTCTCCTTTTCTTCCTTCAACCTTCTCTCTCTCTCTCTTTCTTTCCTTTCCTCCTTTCCCCCCTTTTTCCTTCTTTTCTGACATTATTAATTTTCTCAACCTTCCTTCACTCTATTTATTTCTTTCACTTATTTCCTCTTTAAGCTTCTCCAACTTCCTTTAGCTTCTTTCATTTGCACTCTAGCCCTCATTATTTTTTTTCCTCTAGGTCTTTTAACCATTTGTGTTTTATATATAAATGGAATTTATCAATATCTTTCTCTATGAATTCTGGGTTTTATGTTATGCTTAGAAAAATCTTCTACTCTATGATAAAATATGAATTATTAGGTACTAATATTTTATGTCAATCATTGTTACTTACAATGATTATATTCAAATGTATATCTGAAATTTGTTTTGAGACATATATATATAGACTCAGCTATATTGTTTTTAAATGACCAGCCAATTCATTACGACATCAATTATTGTGTAATTCATTTTTTCTACATTATATTGGAATTCTTCTTTCAATTTTCATATCTCCTTGGATCTAATACTTAACTCCACTTTGTTTTATTGATCTTACATGTTTCTCCTTGTGCCAATATCTTATATTTAACAATTACTGAAGTTCTGAAATATGTCTTAATAACTGGCAGGGCTCTTTCACCTTACTCATCTTTCCAGGTCTTCATTTTCTAAATTTTATGTTTATTTTTACATATGTGTTTTAGAATAATAATAGTATCAAACATCTCTCAAAATGCCTTGCTGTGAGTTTACTTTTTTATTTATGGGTAAATACAGAGTAAATTGGCATCTTTACAAATTTGCATTTTCTTAGTCAAAAAACATACCAGGGGTTTTATTTTCTAGCAATATACAATTAGATATATAGAGAAATGTTCTAGGTATAAGATACCTAAAAGTGTTCAACGGATGATTAAAATATATGGCTGAGTTCATAGAGAAAGAATATTTTCAGGAAAAGGAAATGTGAGAGTTCACGTGAACAAACATGCATTTGTCCTGGGGATGCTGAATTTTCCTTGGTGAGTTAGAACTCAGGTTTACGTGGCTTACCATTCTCAAGCTAAGAAATAAAGCCTATGGCCCATGCAAAATTCAATGTTTATCTGATCAGAGATCCCTGCATAAAACCCAACTCTGATAAAGATAACTCACAGTAAATGAACCAGAAAAAACACAAATAAAAACAAAACAAATGCTTACTCTTTGAAGATGTGATTGTATTCAGGCGTGTGGATAGCAGAAGGAATAAAGGAGAAAATTTTTCCCCTAAGGTTTCTTAACCACCATCCTGACCTCATGCCTGTTTGAAGAGAGAATTCACTCTTTCTTTACAGCCTAAAAACATGGCAGGCATGTCATATAGATTAAAGGGACCACAGGGAGTAATGCCTATATGACTCTAGAGAGGCAAACATGAATCATCCCTGGGGATATGAACTTTAAAGTCAGAAGTTATAGATAAAGTTTCAAGGACTATTAACTCAAAACAAGTACGTAAGGAACAAGCAAACAGGACCAAGATAAAGCCTTGATACTAAATAATAGAATCAGAGGCAAAAGTACTGCTGATATTGGAAGTGCAAGGTATATAATAAAAATATTTGATTTTAATGTTTAAAAGTTTACAAAGGATATTTAACTAAGCCAGTGGCGATCAATAATAGCTCTTAAGAAAGAAAGAAAGAAAGAAAGAAAGAAAGAAAGAAAGAAAGGAAGGAAGGAAGGAAGGAAGGAAGGAAGGAAGGAAGGAAGGAAGGAAGGAAGGAAGAAAGAAATTCAAGGATATTGAAAAGCATAAGAGAATTACAATTAGAAATGTAGTAGGTGGATTAAATATCAATTAAGACAAAATAAAAGGGAGTAACTTACAGATAGAGTAAAAATATAGTGCAGGACAGAGGGTCTAAGTGACAGAAATCATGAAGTATTGAGCCAAATAAAAGAAAGTAATACATCTTTTTAAAAATATCTAATTGGAATTTCAGATGATCCAAAATAATATCAAGCACATATTTGAAATATAATAAAATATTTTTCACTCTTAAAGATAGAAATTATTTAGGGAGTGCAAATATTATAAAAATTGACAACTCGAAATAATAAAATCAAATAATGATGCCATTAAAGAGATTTTTAAAAATCAGCCAAAAATGAAAAACAAATACCGCAAATGAGACAGATGATTTTGTAATAGTAAAAAGAGAAACCTTTAACAAATGACATAATATCTACAATATGAGACAAGCAAACAACTCTCACTTAGGACACATTTCAAGAACAAATTAAGAATTCAGACATACAAAAGTTGAAAAGGCTTACTGAAAAAAATTATTCAAATACACTCAAGGAAAAAGGAAATATATCCTATAAATTTTATTTAAAATATACTTGAGAAAAACAATAATAACAGAATAAAGATGAGATGAATAAAGGAAGAACGATGAGACAAAAACAACCATGTGGCTAAGTCAAGAAAAATGGTTATTAAACAAAACCACAATTATAAATATCTTAACAAGAAATCTAATTTTTTGGACTTATAATTTACAAGATGAAACTTAGTCACTAAATTGCAATAGCACTTTATTCAAGAGAAAATACAACCCACAGTATTCTAATATTTTTTGTGTTGTTTAGAAGAATAATTCAACTATTTTGTTAAACTATATACAAAGTTTGTTAAGCTAAGTATTAATTTAAATATAACTAGTACCAGTGTGAACTTTCAAGCCAATAAAGAGAAAAAGATACTGAAATGGAAAACATTTTCACATCTAAAGAAAAATGTGTGGTAAGGACAATGGGACATCATTTTTCTCAAGTGTTTCTCTTGGGCTCTCTCCCTGGCATCTAGACTTCCTCTTGGTTTGCTTTATTTCCTTTGGTCTTTTCAGTCTAAATTAGGGTTTACAAGCATTAGCCTGAGAGACTCCACCCGTGAAGCTGTTTTGCTCATGAGTTTGAGTTTTCTTTCAACTCTCTGTCCAGCTCTTGGGTGAAACTTAACATCACTAACATTTAAGTCACTTGGCTTGGGTGTCACCAAGTATAAGCTATCAGACAGGCCTGGAATGTAAAAACCCTTTTATCTCCCTCTTTGAAACACATGGTCTCAACCACAGAATATGAGTCCTACTGTAAAACCTTTGAAAAAATTGCCCATGGGGAAATGACGCCTGGATTTATTAGGTAACACACCACAGAAGTGATAGTAGCGGCACCATGAGAAGAGCAAACCTTTAGGTAGGACCATTTGACAGGGACCAACTGTGCCTGTTATAAAGCCACAGCTTTATAACAAAGTTTTCTTCTGAGTTCCATGGAGTTTTGTATCTTGCATAAGCAGGAAGAAACACAAGCTCTATGGAAACTCACTAAAACTCAAGCTTAGTTTCCCAAGTTTGTTTATTGTCTTGGCCCTGTTGACTTTTAATATAACACAGTCAACCAAGAATTCTTGTACCAAATTTTCTTTGCTTTTCCTGTTTCCTATTTAGATTTCTGACTACATGGCTTCTTCAAGAACAGGTTCTGAAATCTAATCTTCAGTTCCTTGACTGTCTACCTTGTTATTTTAGCTCTACTGTTCACCTTTGGCCTTTTCAAAGCCTAGCAGTGTTGGTAACATCAGTAAAGTGGTAAAGAGTTCTGAAGACAGAGCCAAACTGCTTGGGTGTAGATTTGACCTTTGCAATGAACTAGCTGTATGAATAATATTAGGGCAAACACTGAACCCCTTAAATGTTCATTTTCTCATCAGAACAATAGAGAAAAATAATCTGAATTAGAAAACAGCCAGAAAATTTAAAAAGCATACAGTTTACAGAAGAAAAACTACAAATGCTCAAATATATAAATTAAAAAGAAAGAAATGGTTTTGGAGATGAATTTTTTTCCTGTCAGATGGTTAGAAATGATAGATATCAGTAATACCTCATGTGAGGGAACAAGAACTTTAATGAAGTCTTGCTAAGAATAAAAAAAATGTCTCACTTTTAAAAAATGGTATCTCTCCAAAGAGATATTTCTAAAATGTAATTTTTTTAAATATTTGCAACACTTGCAATACTTATGTAATAGGATGTTGATTAAAAACTTCAGTGTTAACAAAAATTTGAGACTACCTTAAATTTGCCACTAGAATAATTAATATAATTATGATATAGTAATAATAAAATTATGCTATATATCTTATATTAAAACTTAAATGTTTTCATAATATACTATAAAGTGGAAATTAGGTCACAGAACAATATATAAGTACCATATAGGTATCATATAAGAATAATATGTAAATAAACGTAGCTCATACTCAGCCATTATCAGTTGTATGGTTAAATTGTAAGCTATGCAGCTCAAAGGGTTGGGTACTGGTTCAGTTATTTAAGTTAATGCTTCCCAAGTTTTCACTGATCAGAAATTTCACAAGATAAATAGAGACTGACATAAAGTTGTTAAAATTTATTTTCCCAAATTAAACCATTAAGACATCAAATAATCATGTAATTTCACAATTGATTTATTCAAGAAATATATTAACTCCAAAATGGTAAAAAAACAAAAACAAAAAACAAAAAACCTTATCTCAGAATAAAGAAAAAACCTTTAAGCTGAAAAAAACAATGACTTGCTGGGATGCGGGATAGCTTAGCAACTGAGCACCTGCCTTGCAACCATGATGTCGGGGTTTTGATTACAGGCCCCAGCCCATGCAAACCCACATGCTGAACTTCAGTATAACTGGTAACTGCAAAGGTTATGACAAGACAGCAAAGGTTCTTTGGTGCCCACTCTGCACGGTCCCACATCCACGTGTGTGGAATGAAACCATGTCACAATTAATGATGTACAACCATGGAGATTGCTCTGGGTGGGCTTGCTCTCTCTCTCTCTCTCTCTCTCTCTCTCTCTCTCTCTCTCTCTCTCTCTCTCTCTTTCCTTCATTCAAAACAATAAAATAAATCCTTAAAAAAATAACTTCCAGCAAAAAGTGACAATTTTATTCTAGATTTTTTTGTTTTATAACAGACTTTTGAAAATTCTATCAGAGCTATTGCTTGTCATTTATGAAATACTATTTAGATAGCTTTTTTTCTATTTGTGTCTATTTCCAGCAAATAGGAAAAAAAGCATTTACACATAAAAAAAGAGTAAACTGAAAACCCAACCTCAGCTAGAATAGAAATATAAGCAAAGCTTAATAGAAAAAGTGAGT
>PVKE010032722.1:0-18320 GCA_004027555.1 Craseonycteris thonglongyai
AAGGTGACCAGATTTTAACATTGGTAAAGCGGGACACCATTGACCGGGGTGGGGGGTGGGGGAGAGGGGGTTTTTGATTAAAAATTTGGTCTACCTCCCGCCGTTCCCTAGCTTGTCGTGCATCCTTTCCAAAAATCAGGACTTTTTAAAAATGCTGCGGGACGAGGGACAAATTGTTAAAAATTGGGACTGTCCTGCCAAAAGCGGGACATCTGGTCACCTTAGATTAAGACCAGTAATGAACTATTTCAGTTTTACAATCTAAGGAGGTTTGAGAGCAGCTTTTTCTCCCTGCTTTCCAAAGCCATCATGTATAAACATGTTATCAGTCATTCATCTTCAGAAAGCTTGGAACATATGAGAAAACAAACCAATGGCAGAACATGATTGCTTCTCTGTGCTCCTTGGGATAGAGAGCATTAACTTCATTTTGTTCAGTCATCTTGGGAAAAACAAAAACATACTATGAAGCAAACAACTTCATGGCATATGCTGTCCCATAGTTAGAAGCAATCACGACTTCTATGGTCCTAGTTTCCATGAGAGGTGAATTTGTGTGTCAGCTGGAATGACTGAGCCTTGTTGTCTACTTTGGAAAAATGGGTGGATGTTTCACATACATCCCAAACATTAATCTCACCCTTCTTTTACTAAAATGGGTCTGCTCCATCTTAAATGAACCACAGAAGGCTATCAGGAGTTGAATTGAAGTATGGACACAATGCAAAATTTTGAAAAAATTACAGTGAGGAAATGTAGCTATATTACTGTCCCAGAGACTAGTTTTCTAATAAGCATGATTCACTCCTCCCACTCAATTTACTTGCTCTTTTCCAAGATCTACTTTGTTTAACATAGAGTTGATCTTTCCTTCCTCTTTCTTTTTAAATCTAAAACCAGGTTTCTGTATCTGAGTAAAGAAATAAGTTAATTAAGTGCTCCTTGCAAGACATATTCTTATTTTTTTCTGAAACTAACAGCATGAAGAGATATAAAGGTCATGTGTTCCCAATAAAAATAACAATTTTTAAAATTATTGCAAGTTACACTGTGCCAGATTAGAGTTGACAGGTAAAATATAGATTGCCTCTATTTTTATTTGCTAAATCTAGTCAGAAACCACATTAGAGACTTCATATAGTTTATCTTGAATACTTATCACAATTCTACAAAATAGAATGAAAAATGACCAAGCTAGAGTTTGAATCTAGGTGTGTCTTGTGCCTGAATCTAGACTTCTGCTCTGCTTATTCCTTGTTTCACGTTGACTGCAGAAGTCCTAATAATAAAGGCCAGTGAGGAGACACATGGGATGGAGACTTGTGTTGAGCTGATCGTCTCTTCTAGGAAGAAGGCAACTCATCTCATCTAGGAATGAAGCTTCTACCCAGAGCCAACAGGGACTTGGAGAGTAAATTGTCAAAAGGCTTAACTATTCAGAAAAGAGGTGAGTGAGAAAAAATCTTACATTCTTTGACCTTCAATTTTTACTTTCTATGCTTTGAGGCACAGCATGTTCTGAAACATGATTTCTCATAGGTGGCATACTAGGAGCTAAAAATAAAAACAGAAAGCTCTTCTTGTCTCCCCCCAACCCCCCCAAAAAACACCTCAAAGCTAATCACATAATCATCTCTGATTTCCTTTTCAGCAAAAGTTCTGTGATTTAGTAAGTGATTTTTTATTTTTAAATTATAAAAATCATGGAATGTCTATATTTCTTTAACTTTAAAAAAACATCAAAAATGTATTCCAAATAAAGTGATAGATATGGTCATACAATAATTGAAAGACTTGAACACAAACCATAGCTCAAGCTTGTGAACCAATCTGTGAGTGTTAGCCATACCCCAGAGGGAAAATCCAGTCCAGGTATCTAACATAGCCTCCTAGTGCCCTTTCCACTGGCCAGTATAATGATAATACTGATCATAAAAATGAAGTGAAGTCATATTGTGCCAGTAGGTGGATATAAGTGCAGCTTAGAGCAATGTTTCCTGGCTTTGGACATTCATATAATACCTGCAAAGTATTTGCAATATCAGTATCCTAGTACTTACTTAATTTTCTTTAAATCCACTTATCTCTAATTTAAAAATAAATTTAGTCATATTCTAAAGAATAATATATGTGAAATTGTGAGTTTGATAGGTAATTATATATTTGTTTCTAGTAGACATTAAATCACAGACATAACTTAAAATGTAAAATCTTCCGTTGTGAGCTACCTAAAACCACGCTGGTGGTACATTACAATACTTTGGGAAACACTCGCAGCAGGAGTCAGCAAACTTCGGAGAGCTGCCTGTCTGAAAATATAGCGAGGTCTGTTCAGTTTTGTATTGTCTATGGCTGCTTTTGTGCTACAGCGGCAGAGTTGAGTCATTGTTACAGAGACCATATATCCTGCAAAACTAAAAATATGTAGTACATGCCTTTTACAGAAAAGTTTCCTGACCCCTAGCCAGGAGAAATGCTCTGCAGTTGGATTTTGTCCATGCTCGTGGACTGCCCCCTGGCTCCCATTCATGACCCGAGGCCCCTTCTCCTTAGAAGCATCTTTCGTGAGAAGAGACTATTTCATCTTTTGTGAGGACCAGATTAGAAAAAATTTACTTAAGCCTAGGCTGAACCCGCAGCATTTAATGAAGGTCTATTGATAGATCTCCACCAAATGTCAGTTTGCTGCAGGAACGAGCTGTTTCATTATCCCCCAACCAGCTGGACGGAACATTCCTGCACTTTTCTTCTCTCCAATCATCAAAATGGCAGTGACATAAGATGGAATGTCAAGCTTGAAAACTGACTTTCAATAAGAATTCAATATGGATGTGGCTGTTATCCTTAGCTCTGATATCTATATTCCTGGCAAGTGTGGGCAGCTCCTGTTTGAGGTAAAGTTGAAAATTGTTAAGCGGGAAAGTAATTTTCATCAGGTAGAAGAAGGGAAAAAGCTGTGAAGTTGTGTCACCTTGCATTACACTGTTTGGAATTTTTTTCTTTTGTTTTCTTGTGGAAGGAACTAAAAATTCAGATATTAAAAGCAAACAAGAACTGCTAATTTTAAGGACCAAAGAGAAATAACCATGTGTATGTGTGTTGGCTATTGCTTGTTCTGAAAATATGTTTTTATTACTCTTATTATTATAGTTGTTCATCATTGGATAATCACAGTTCAGCATACGGGTTTGCACAGGCTGGAGCTGGCACTTGACCCCCAGACCTTGCAGTCACAAGGCAAACTTTCAGCTTGCTGAGCTATCTCAGCATCCCCTATACATGACATTTAAATTTATGAGACTAGATGAAATTGTCAGGATAGTTTGTGTAAATATAGAAGAGATGATCAAGGACTCACCCCGGGGGTGCCTCCATATTAAGAGTTCAGGAAAAAGAGAAACCAGAAAGGAGACAAAGAAGGTACAACCAAGAAAGTAAGAGGAAAACCAGGAGAACATGGTGTCAAAAAATGTAAGTGAAGAAAGTATAATTAAGAAGGAAGTGAGGAACTGTGCTAAATGCTGAATAAAGGAAGATAACAGCTGAAAACTGACCATTAGGCTTAGCTATACAGAGACCTTAATAAGAGCAGCATTTTGGTGGAGCAATGGTAGAAAAAGCCAAGTCCAAATTGATTTATGTGAGAATAAGCAAAGAATTGTAGATAGTGTATATGAATAACACATTCAAAGAGTTTTGCTATAAGGAAAGGAAAGGAAGAAAGTGGCAGCTAGAGAAAAAGTGGAAAGTTCTGTAAAGGATGTTTTGAGATGGGAGAAATAACATGTTTATAAAGTGATATGGATGATTTACTAGAGTGTGAAAATTTGATGATGTAGGAAAGAGAAAGGAAAATTGTTAGAACAGTGTCCTTTAGTAGACCAGAGGAGATGGAATCAAGTGCAAAGATGAGAGATTGTTTTTAACTAGAAGTGTGGTTAATTCATATGTTAACAGGTGAGAGGATGGAAATGTGGCCTTGGAGATGGTAGGTGGGCAAGAAGGGGTGGCAGAGTTTGCCATATTTCTATTGTCTCAGACTTCTCCATGAAGAAGAAACTGAGAATTGGTTGAGAGTAATAATATGGAAGGGGTCTTGGCAATTTGAGGAGACAAGGTGTGAGAAAGTCCTTTCAAAGAGTAGAAAAGTAAATGGACTAAAGAAAGTATAACATAATCCCTTTCCCCCTCTCTCCCTCCTTTCTTTTTTCTTTTCTTCCTTAATCTAGCTTTTTCTTGAATGTCTGTAACACAGTAAGCACTGGGTTTCTGTAAGCCGAGGGACAAAATATTTTCTCAGTTAGTTCTATATGGAGAGTCAGCCCTATTTCCAAGTGGATATCATAATAAATTAACCAGGCATTAGGCCCATCCCACAGTATTGAAAGATGTTCTTGGCAGGCAACAGATGGTTAGAAATGGACAGAGAAAATACCTGCTGCTAAGTTCTACAGGAGAGTAAAAATCCAAAATCTAGCGGTAAAACTGAATTTGCCTCACTTCCACAAACATGTTCTTAAATTACATTATTTAAGGAAGATGTTCTCATGAGTCTGTTGTCTAGAAATTTAATTTGGGTTATTTCTCAGAACTAGATTAAAACATTTTTTTATAATGTAGTATTTTCAGAATATATCCAAGCCAAGCAATTTATCACTTGAATTAGCTAAAGATATGGTCAATATTTTCTTTTCAAGGACCCATAGGACTCTCAACATCTGATAGGTGCTTGGAGCACATACTATGAAATAGACATTGTCTTTATTCATAGGGCCCTAACAGAGCAATACAGAATTTACAGATTGCTTTAATTCAAGTGGAAAGTCGAAACTTTCATAGGAAATAGAAAGGCTAGGTATTCCATTCTAAATAGTTTTCCTCAAAATTCTGAGGGTTATTTCAAACATTATGAGCTTGGTTGTTTTTAATCTTTTTTAGTATATCATTTTGACTCTTATTTTCTTTGTTTGGGCCTCTCCCTTGCCTGTTTCCTTAGTGTGTTAACGTATTTCCAATGATAGTGGGGCCTAAAGCTGCCCAAGATAGTTAAGTTTGACTGAAGCTAGATACATAGTTCTAACTAAAAATGCATTCTAGAGATTAAACTAAGGAGTGCTTATATTTCTAAGGGAAATAATTTTAACATATGAGTTAAGATTATATCTTTAATAGGAATCATGCTACCATATTATCATCCTATTTACCAACAAATAATGGAGGATTTACGGTGTATTCACTGTTATAGCTGGACTATGTTCAAGTATAGATTCCCCCATGTGACTAGCCACCCATCCAACACTCCATCATGATTAAGTGGTGTGGGCCCTCTCTTGCTTTGCTGTTGATCACTTGTGGAACTCCCTGGGACAGTCCCCTTGACTGTCATAGTAAGGCTCCCTCACTATGAGTCCATCAGGAGGATGGATGTGGAACAAGTAACATATTCCTTACTGACCCTCCACCTCAATTAAGCTATCCTCAACATACACCATGCAAGGTTTGTGGAGATGCTACACTTTACTGAAGAGTTGAGAGAAGAGGTTAACCTGTAGGTTAAATTTGACTTCTTTTGTAATTTTCCAGGGAAAACAGCACAGAATTAGACCTCTCAGAGAGGTTCTCTGGCAGATCATCCTCTAGTTTCTATCCTTCTCCGATGCCTTCAGGTGCTTGCCTTTCCCTGCCTGTCACAGCTGATCTTTCTTTCTTTCTTTCTTCTTTTTAACCTCAGGTTTTTGACTTTCCACCTAACTTGTAGAAAAACCCACTCCTAGGGAAGCCGGGATGGCTCAATGGGTTGAGTGCTTGTGTTGCAGCTCTGGGGTCTGAGGATCAAATCTTGGCCCTGGCCTGTGCGGACCCATATGCTGAACTGGGGTGTGGCCCCTAGTTTTGTTCTCACCTGGTGAGTCTCCCATGTGGGAAGCCCCTGGTTTGGCCCCCAGCTCGTGGGGGTGTGCCTCCCATGTGGGAGGATCCCAACCCTGGTTCTCGCCCTGCATGGCCCCCGCCCACCTGTGTGGAATGAAACCATGTCAAAAACCCATGACATACAACTATGGAGACTGCTCTGGGCCCTCCCCCTTCTCTCTATTTCTCTGTCTCTGTCTCTCTCTGTCAAAAACAATAAGAATAAATCTTTAGAAAAAAAGCTAAAAATCACATGATCTTATAGGAAACTGAATAAAGCTGCTGTTGACAGTGGTAAGATAGGCCCTGACACCAGTTGGCAGACATGGTGTGGATTCTACCAGTGGCCTCAGAAACTCAGAGTCCCTGGAGAATGAGACAAAAGAGCAGCAGCTGCCATGTAAAGCCACTGTGCATTTGTTTGCATATAATACCCTTGGCAGCAGCAGCAGTAATAATAATGTTATTATTATAATTATAATAATGACAATAATTATAACACTAGATACATTTACTGTGGAACCATCTATGTGCCAAGGGCTTTAATAAAGAATTTATCTCTGTGATCTTGAGAACTCATCAAGCAAGGTTGGCAATATTGTCCTTAGATTTTTAGATGATGAAACTGTGATTAAGAAATATAAAGTAATTTTACCAAGATCACACACCTATTAAGAGCAGTACTGGGATTTGAACCCAAATAGATCTGATCCCAAAGTCTGTGGTCACTCTGCTACAGCCTGTGTCCTCCCTAGGAAACTTCAGTGGCCACTGAGGAACCTCAGACCCCTACTTGGGAAAATGAAGAATTTGGAGGTTTTGGAGGCCAGGGATTCTCAGGGATGAGATAATTCAGAGTTACCAGTTCTTGATGGTTTTCTTTCTGACTAATGTGACCTAGAAAACAAGAGTTATATTAAAATATAGAAAGTGAGTGAATATTTCACTGGGAAAAGAACTTTCTTTCCCAGCATTTTAATTTCTCTGTACTTCAGGGCTCTGTATTTTGGAGACACCTCCCTTGAAATCTTTATTTGAATGGAATGAGATGAAATCACTGCCATTCCTGGAGCATTTCAAACCACCTCATTATGTGTTCGCAAATGGTCATTTAGAAAAAGCTACATTAAATCAGAGTGTATAAACACACCAACCTATTTCCTATTCATTTTATGTCAAGCACTACTTATGGATTCACCTCCATTATAAGTACCTCTTTTTAAGTCAGTTTTGAAAATATTGTTTTCATCAAAGGTTTATATGTACGTGATATAAAGAGTAAAACTGTATTGTGAGGTTTGATAAGAAAAACAGTAACCTTCATTCTGCCTCCATTTCTTCTTTCTAAGAGGCAATCATTATCATTCTTCTAGTGGATTCTTTTGATATTTATCACCATAGTTTAAAATAATATTTTTCTGTTAGTTATTGTATATTGGCTTCCTAACTTTAGAGGATTTAACTTTCAATCCTCCTGCCCCTCCATCACCACCCATCCATTTTCCTGTCCTAATATGGTTATATCAGAATAACGGTTAGAGCAATACTCAGAGTTCCAGCGGTGTCCAACCTTTTGGCTTCTCTGGACCAAAATGGAAGGAGAATTGTCTTGGGCCACACATAAAACACACTAAGACTAACAATAGCTGATGAGCTAACAAAGAAGGTCGCAAAAAAATCTCATAATGTTTAAAGAATTTGTGTTGGGCCTCATTCTAAGCTGCCATGTGCTGCAGGTTAGACATGCCTGGTTTACACTATGACAATGTAAATTATTTACAGCTGAGTTATGGTATATACTAGAATAATTATTTTGCACTGCTTTTTGTTTTCCATGGAGAACTTGTCCTTTGTTTGCTTGCTTGCATAGGTTTCTATGTACCATTCCCAAAATTAAGCCCAAATTTTCATCAGCTATCCAATTCACCTCTTAATACATATTTAGATGCATCAGGCATTATATTGATTTTATTTTCTGCTTGCTCCAATATGGACTGAGTGCTTTCTATTCTGCCTATTAGCTGCTATTTAGGGATTACCTTTCCCCAACATTTGGGGGCTGTGAAGATTCTGGTATTGTTTTCCCTGTTTTCTGGACCCAAATCTTTGTCTTTTTGGTTTGCTTTTTTTTTTTTTGACAGCACATATATACCAGTAAATAATTGAAAATGTTTCATGAAAAGTTAACTATAGCTTTAGAGATACATGTTTATGTAGTAAAACTATATAGTAAAGCAAGGAAGCTTAATATAATGGTAACTTCTAAATATGGCAATTATTTTTTTTTACATGGCTGGTGGTTACATGGATTTTCCCAATTTGATAAGTTATTAAGCTATATATTTTTGTTTTGTACACTACTTTGTATGGACAATATAATTGACCATTAAAAATATAAAAATAAAAGAATAGTTTTAAATCAATACTTGATATATAGTACACCCCTTAATAAATATTAAATATTAGTATTATCGTTAAAACAGCAAAATTTCCAGTAAAAATATAACCAGTAAAAGTGTCTTGTAAGATTTATTACACCATTGTCATAAACCCCATCATAAACAATTTTTATGTTAATGGAAAGAAGTATGTGTGATTTTTACAGATTGACTTGTAAATGTTGGATGGGTTTTTTGTGTGTAAATTTTCTCAAATAAAGGTTAGCAGAAACCAAAAAAAAAAAAAAAGTTTCTCCACTCAGAGGGTATTTTTGGTTGTTTTAACTGGGGAAGAGACAAGGATCCTACTAAACATCCTGTAGTATACAGTATGCCTCTCTACAACAAAGAGTTATCTGACCCCAAATGTCAATTAATAGTGCTGAGGTTGAGAAACTCTCCTGTCAAGACTCATGTGCTATGTAACATCCAGAAGACCTCAAAGAATGTATATTCCCTTCACTACCACAAACTATATTTTTATTATGTCTGTTTACAATTTTGTTATTATCTTGTTGCTTTAATATGGCAACAATGCACATGGTTTCTGATTCCTTCAAGCTCAGATATTGGTCAACTTTAAATCAATGAAAATAATAGAATGGCCAGGATTTCTTTTTCAATCACTTAGTTTGAGTTATTGTTCTATTTGTTAGCAATAAACTTTGTTCTCCAGAGTCACCGGATGCTCTAGGCATATGCTAGATCTATCTTGTCTTCTGATTGACAAGGGTCATCTCATGTTGTCTTGGAGTCTTTTGTCCTATAGGGCTGGTTTCTCAGGCAGCAGTGACAGTGGCCATTGGACACTGTCTGCATCATCTTTGCTTCAGAGAGTTGGGCCAATGAATACAATTCAAGGGCCACTGGCACACCGAGCATTCCTTCCTCTGGCCATATCTAAAAATCTGCTGGGCCGTGGTGGCTGGTTTTTTCCACTCATAACAATCAGCTTGCAAAATTAAGATAACCTCAAATAATAATAATCTTTAAAAAAAAAAACCTAATTTAGAGAAGATTATAGATAATCCAAAATTAGTGTGTCAGTTTTTTCCTTGGTTAAGGTAACAACCTCAAGAGGGAAGAAACTGAATTGATGCTTATCTGTGGCATATTGATTTGATGGAACAAATGGAAGGCAATGATTAATTTGATTGGTTTTTAAAAAAATTTAATTTTATTGTTTTTTTTGACAGAGACAGAGAGAGACAGAGAAAAGCAGGAGGGCCCAGAGCAGCCTCCATAGTTGTACATCATCAGTTCTCAACATGGTTTCATTCCACATAGGTGGGCAGGGGCCACATAGGGCGGGAACTGGGCTGAGGGTCTTCTGCATGGGAGGCATGCCCCCTCAAGTCAAGGGCCAAACTGAAGGGGTGAGAACTGAACTGGGGGCCTCCCACATGGGAAGCTCACCTCAATTCAGCATATGAGTCTGCATGGGCTGGGGCCAGAATTTGATCCTCAGTCTCTGGGGGGCTACAAAGTGAGCGCTTAACCCACTGAACTATCCCAGCTTCCTAATTAATTTGAGTGGAGCCATTCCAGCTTCCTAATTAATTTGATTGTTTAATAAAGCTTTATATGATTTCATAATACAACAAGTAAAATAGTATATCTGAACCTTGTTAAGTCAAAAAATGTTCTTTTTTTTTTTTTTTCAATTGGCCTGTCTTTTTTATTTACGGTTTACGGTATTTTATTTATTTATTTATTTATTTATTGTTAAATTTACTGGGGTGACATTGGTCGGCAATATAGTTTCCAGGTGTACAACTCTACATTACATCATCTATGTATTGCATTATGTGCTCACCACCCAGAATCAGCTCTCCTTCCATCACCATGTATCTGGTGCCCACTCCCACCTCCCCCCACCCCGCATCTCATTCCTCCCCGCTTCCCCCTTACCCTCATCAGATAATTACCAAACTATTGAGTGTGTCCATGAGTTTTTGTTTCTTTGTTACATTCAGTTTTATAATCCACCTATAAGTGAGCTCATATTTTTCCTGATTCTTTCAGTCTGACTTATTTTGCTTAATAAGATGGTCTCTAGGTCCATCCAAATGTCCTTTTAAATTACTTCATCCCTTGTCTAAACCACTCTGACTTAAAAAAAAAAAAGAAGTTCTTTTTAAACTTTGGAATTCCAGAAGCCGAATGAACTATGATTTCACAACTTATGCCATCAATTTGGACCTATTTTTGCTATTAGACCTTAAGATTTTATATATTTCTTTTGTGTGCTTTGGGAAACAACTTTCTCCTGGAGGTTCTCTTGGTTCTGCAGTTCCAAGTCAAATGTAACCCCACCAAATTTCCAACCCTATGTAGCTTATTCAAAGATGAAATCATTTGAATTGTTCTCTGAGGTTATAGTTAACATCATAATGTTACAAACAGGCAAATTTCCTGGATGTTGACTGACAGCCATGCACTGTATATAGATAAGGGAAGCTATCAGGGCTACTTAGCTGTAAGGGATAAACTTCATATTGTCCCCCAAGGCTTCTATCTGCATATTTTCTCACTTCTCCACAGCTGACTTCTAACTTCCAGGTTTTGCCTGGCCTATGAGAGTGAACAATGGTGGAAGTTCCTAACCCTATGGTGCCGTACACTGAATATAAGGCCAAACCAGGGAGTCGTTAGTGCTGATAACACCACCTCCTCCATTGTATATTGTCTATTCTGCTTCTTGTCCTTTATACCAAGCCAGTTCAGCAAAAAACTTAAAACTTAAGAACAACAACACAGCCATGTGTGGTTGTAGCCAGCACTCCTTACCATTTGCCTGTTCCTAATCTTCTGTAGTTTCTGATACTCATCATCTGATCTCTTGTTTCCATAACCATGAACTTGACCTCACCTCTGGTCTTTAGATCTAGGTGTTTGTAGTAGAGCTGTCTATTGTTTAAACTTTGCCTTTCCTCTTCAGAATTTGCTTTATGGCCTCTTCTCTTCATCGTGCTGCCTAAAGGTTCCTTAGCAGCAACTAGGCCATTCACAGTTCCTTGCAAGATGGGGAGGGAAGCATTCAGGTATCTTTTCAAAGTGTATTTTTCAACATCTGCACTGGTGGGATTTAGCCAGCAAATAGAGCAGTCTGCATATGACTCCATATCTGTAAATAATTGGGATGGAAGGCAGGAAACAGAACTGAAATGAAGTCAGAATCCTGAGGTTCTTGATGGAGATTGAATCCCTGCCTGTCACTGGAGACCTCATCAACAGTATATAGAAGGGAAACTTGGCAGGTGAGAGGTTTATCCTGGTGCCCTGAATAACTTAGGTGTATGGCAAGAATCCAATGTTGCTGAGAAATTAATGGATGACTTGGTCCAATCATTTATACAATTGTTTATCACACATTTATTAAGAACCTCCCATATGCTGGGAACCCAGCCTGACAACAAATCTCTTCTGCTTCCATGAAATACTCTAGCTGTTGTATTTCTAAAAATAAGCTTTGTAAACTGTGGCCAGATGTGAGGTCAAGGGTGTGAAAGGGAAGGCCCAATTTTCAAGCTGTGCTGGTGGCTGAGAAATTACCAGGACAATTAGATTTTTTTTTAAAGATTCATTTTATTTTATTTTTTTGATAGAGACAGAAAGACAGAGACAGAGGGAGACAGAGAGAAGGGGGAGAGCCCAGAGCAGTCTCCATAGTTGTGCATCATCAGCTTTCAACATGGTTTCATTCCACACAGATGGGCAGGGGCCACACAGGGAAGGAACTGGACTGGGGGCCTCCCGCATGGGAGGCACATTCCCTCGAGCCAGTGGCCAAACCAAGGGGTGGGTGAGGGGTGGGGTGGGGTGGGGTGGGGTAAGAACTGAATTTGGGGCCTCCTGCATGAGAAGCACACCCCAGTTCAGCATGTGGGTCTGCACAGGCTGGGGCCTGGATTTGATCCTTGTTCCCTTGGGTTGCAAAGTGAGCACTTAACCCAGAGTCATCCTGGTTTCCCCCAGGACAATTAGATTTTCTCTCTTCCCCCAACAGCCAGCTGTGTGGTACAATCTGAGCTCTCATGGAAGCAACAGAAACACTTTAGGGTAGAGTCCCCGTGGAAGGAATTCCATGATGAAAAGATAAGACAGTGACAGAACAAGGTATCTAATCCTCAGCTCAGCTAGTATCTGAGCCATTCACAATATTCAGGAAATACAGAAAAGTCTAAAGAAGAATTTTATGTTTTCTATAATCTAGCCATCTAGACACAATCTCATGTACAAATAAGATTACAAGATATATACTATTTATGTCAGGCTTTCCTCCCTAAAATATTGTCTTGAAAACTTTCCCACATCATTACATATTGTAGAATATAATTTTAATGGCTGCATATACTTCATTATTTGGGTGTGTCTTAACTTATTTAACCATTTGTATTGATCTTTCTTTATTATAAATAGTGCTTTTCTAAACGTTATTTTCATTGTTGATTCTTCTTTTAGATAGATTCTTGGATTAAGTGCTGAGTTTAAGGACATTAACCTTTAAAAGCTTTTTATCCATACTACAAAAAGTGTTTTTTATTCAGACTGAAAGTATCAAAATGTACTTTCTCAGCAATATATGCAAGTGATTGAAAAACTACATTTTTTCCAATATTGTGTATTACTTAAAAAACTCATCTATCACTGAATTAGTTGTTGAATTACCTACTGACGACTAAAAAGAGTCTCTTGTTATATTTGAATGTTTATTACCCTTTTCTGGCTGTTTCCCTCAGAAGGATGAAGACAGTGAATCAGGTGTCTAGAAGGCCATTATTTCTTTCTGCTTGCTCTGGTACGCCTTCATCTTGCTGCCAAGAGACATTACAAATGGTTTGTGTTCACCCTCACCCCCTTAGAACACCTGTCTTCATGGTATGATGATTTCTGTCTTCTCCTCTGGCTGACAAAGAAGTCAGAATGTACTTGAGAGTGTGACATGCCTTGAAGCTGCTGATTAGAATGGGAAAATAAAAAAAGGTTATGAAGACTTTTTTTTTACCTACTCAGCATT
The DNA here is from genome assembly GCA_004027555.1 of Craseonycteris thonglongyai. Lineage (NCBI taxonomy): Eukaryota > Metazoa > Chordata > Mammalia > Chiroptera > Craseonycteridae > Craseonycteris > Craseonycteris thonglongyai. Next base: position 13,369 of record PVKE010032722.1, read on the forward strand.
TTGACTCTGACTTAAATTTAACTTCAAGAAGAGAATCTTAAAGTCAGTTTTTGTAATACCTCCAAATGTCTTCACTTTTACCCTGGGTTGCCGTCAATTATTTTCTCAAAGATACCTACCTAAATATAACTTAATTTGAAAATGAATTTTGAAAACTTTTGAGGAGAAGAAGGGAGTATAAGAAAATCAAACCAATAAAGTAGAGCTTGAAAACTGGCAAATGCTACCTTAATGGCAAAGGACCTTCTTCTGCACTGGGTGTCCTACATACCTAGGAATGTTAGGCTGAGAACAGTGAAGTAAGGTTGACAGGGATGAGACCAGAACTGAGATTATATGTTTACTGGAATGAATTAGCACTTAGGCAACAGAACTAAGTGTGGAAGCTGGAAAAATATGCAGCCTAGGCATATAAAATAGTATTGAAATAATAAGGCAGTAAACACTAGATAATATGATAACACTGGGTGCTACAAGAGGTGGGTTTCAACAGGAAATAAGGGAGATATCCCAAAAGGTTGCTGCAACACAGTGTGAAAACAGATGGCTATTATATAATCCCGCCAATGCTGTCAGTGTTTCACAGAAGGCTTTAGGAAGATCATATGTGTCCAGACATTATGAATATAGGACCTAGGCTCTAGTTCTTATCTGCCTGGAAAGAGTAAGATTGTTAAAGATCCTATAGAGACTGGGATCCTAGGCAAACCAAAAGACAGAAGGCCAGCTAACTAGACTGGGCTTGATTTAAAAACAAAATCTATAATCATAAGCTAGTTTAAGGTGACAAACTGTATCATGGAGTGTCCTTATTTTCCCTGTGGTCAGAGCCTGTCACCAATGCAGTGTTGAAGGGGATGAACAGAGGGGCCTGAGAAGGAAAGTACATCAATCTCTTTACCGATGTCATAGCTGTCAGGAGGTCAATGCAGGCTGTGGGGGAGTCCATCCATCTATTTTCACTAGTGTGTTATTTAAAAAGTGATTCATGGCACCAGTGCCTTATCTCCATCAAAGCACTCTTAGTCCTTACCATGACCATGACAGTTAGACAAATTTTGTTCAAGCAGAGTTTGGGGGGAAGTGTACCATGTTGAGGGAGAACATGGGGAGTGTTATTTTTCTCCCCACTTTGGTCAAACCATCAGTCTACTCTTCAAAGCCCTTATAGTGTCATGCAGTAGACAGAGCATGGACTTGGGGGCCAAACACACCTGGGCTGGAATCTAAGTCCTACCACTTATTAGCTGAAGCTGATCCTCAGTTTCCTTATTTATAAACCAATGTCTTCCTTGGCTGCCTTCTAGAACTTTTTTCCATTATCAGTTGGAATAATGCATATGGAAATGCTTTGTATAGTAATAAGTGTTACACAAATGAAAATTATGGTTGCTGAGTGAAAAGCACAATTGAAATAATGGACCATCTGTCCTCTAAGTTGATTCTCCATCTCCAGCTCTAACCCGGGCCAGAGTTTGGAGTCAAGCAGGGCAATGCTTTCATGTACCAAATCATCAGAACTAAGTCAAGGCTGACTAGAAGGACCATTCACAACCACCTTACTTGTAGTCATATGTTAGGAAGGGAAGGGTTAGCAGGAGAAAGCCTACCATCCAGTCTCTTTATTGGAGTGATGCACCTAGAAAAGAAAGACAGCAAGAGACCCAGTCACATCTCCTAGTATACACACCAATGACAGACTTCTTAGAAATTAAGTTTAGTCCTTGTTTATAGATTTTAGCAGAATTCTAGGACTCTTATCCTAAACTAACCTGAATCTTTGGCTTTATATGTCACAGATCCCTGGAAGTTACATTATGTTACTGAGCATGACATGACTGCTTCTGTGTTAAGTGATGTGAACTGCACACATCACTTAGAGACTCAGGGTAATCTGGGCCTAGAGTATAATCCAATGTGGCAAGAAAAGACTTGAGGGACAGTGTTGGAAAGCCCCATGTTTGTACCTCATGATTATCTATATTGTTGCTATTATTAGAAAAGCTTGATGTGGTAAGAGCTGGGTAAGATCTTTGATTCATGCTCATCTGATTTTACATTCTGATCCTCTGTGTTATCTCATAAATCTTCCTTAAAAGTAAGTTGGAGCCCTCAAAACAGGAATTACTTATTCATTATTTTTCCCAGAGAATATACATTTTCATGGGCGGTAGCCTGGACATACTCAACGACACAGTAGAGAATCTGTGTCATTACAATCTAGTCATATTGATTCATTCTTCCCACAGCCCTTTCTCTATCTTTGACTCTTCCCTCAACATTTCCCTCCAGTACCCTATCCATCAGGTCCTGATCACTGGATGCTCTTCTCCAGTTTACCTTTACTTCTTTAGGGCAGTAGGATCTTCCAGAGTCTTTGAAGCCAGCTCTCCCCTTGAGACTGCTATCTAATCTAGCACCTTGTAGAATCCTGGAAGACTGTTTCCATGTGGTTATTGAGTGTGTGGCCTTCATATAGGTCATTCTTTTTCTTAGAATGGTTACTACATTTTCTGGGTCCCTGCAGCAAACTCAGAGGTTCTCATCTTTCATGACATTGACTGAGTAGAAATATACAACTATAGTTTATAAACAGCTGCTATAGTTCACAGACAGCTATAAACTTAATAAAATACTGCACGCCTGCACTCTTTTCTTATCTTTACCACTCACATGTGAATGTCAAAGTCGAGTTTCATGCATTGGTAGAAGCGTTGTCTTACTGTTTCTCATCTACAAGTAGTTAAATTCTGGCTGCACCCTAGCTGGGAGAGATGGCCTTCTTAAAATCTTTGACAAATGGGCCTGTTCTTATGTACTGTTCTGCTTCCTTGGATTTGTTCTATTACAGGTGTTCTTGGTATTTAAAAGTCAGTTTGAGAGAGAAAACATGCTGCTACCTGGGAAGAATGCCATCTGATTCTAATGTTTTAAAGTGGGGTATTAAAAGCTGAGGAGGATGAGGAGTCCTATCTAGGATGATTGTATGCCCCTTTCATTATTCTCGTATGTCTTAGGAAGACAGGAATAGGCAGCATGGTGAGCTGGTAAGAGAATATGAACCTGAAAGTTGGAAGGTTGTGAAGCAAGGAGTTCCTCTCTTTCTCACTTAGTAACGGTGTGGCCTTGGACTCATCCTTTCTCCTCTCTGAGCCTCATTTGCCTTAGATACAAAATCGAAGTAAATATGTACATTGAAGGGTGGTTGAGAAGGTCAATTGTGATGGTAGGTGTGAGACATTCTATAAACTATAAAGTAGTACTAATAAATGTTTTGATTTGGTGTTTTAAATAAAAAGGGCTGCGCTGTTTTGGAGGTTTTCTGAGTTATCTGTATTACGCCCATTCCCAGTCTTGATCAGCAGTTCCATAAACATTTAACGTGGGAGGTTAGGCTCTATCAGTCTCTTGGCTGACCATCTGCTAAATGAATCCTGCGATCTGTTCAAAAGAGAACAAATTCAAGGGACAAAGGTACACATACAAACACACACATACACAGACATTCGCACACATGTACACACATGCAGACTGACATTCTTTCCCTCCAAATCTCAGAGCTATGATTAAAAAAAAAATCATGTGATGACAAAATGTCTTGTGGTTTCTCCCACAGCTATTTACCATGCTACCTGGGAAAGCAGGATCGGTGCCTTATAAGCTCTTGCCTACTTGCCATCTTGAGAGTTCATGGTGCCTGTGAAATCTGAAGGGAGAGGAAAAACAGAATACCCTCACAGAAAGGGTCATCTTGGGATCAGGAATCAGGGTTAGGACTCAAAATGCCAAGGCTTGTGGCGAGAAGGGAGGGGTAGGGAGGGGGCATCAAATATATGGTGATGGAAAGAGAGCTGATTCTGGGTGATGAGCACATAATCTAATGTATAGACAATGTAATGTAGAATCGTACACCTGGAAGCAATAATTGTTATCAACCAATGTCACCCAATAAATTTAACAGTAATAATAATAATAAAAAAATGCCAAGGCTCTGTTGACATCCTGGCATTGCGTTTCTGGGCACTGGTCCCTTAGCTTTGTTCTCATCTCTGACTTCATGTTATTATTTCCTGGAGATGGTGGGGGAGAGAGTGAGGTTCCATCCACTAAGTTCTTGGAATGTTTCATTCAGCTTAAGAGGCAGGAGCCAGAGCAGCAGGATAGACTCAGCGTGCTTCCTGGTGATTGAGGGAATTGGAATCAGGTTGCTTGGCATTGCAAGGGCAAGGCTGGGATTTATCAGTTATTTGTTTGTTATTCTAGACCTGTGTGGTTTAAGCCAGGTATGTGTGTCTAAGAGTAGCTCCATAATTCTTTGACTTTTCATCAGGCAAATCATGGGTCTTTGTCCCAACTAAGAACTTAGAAAACTAGTTGTTGAATTATGCTCTGTTCCCAGATATGAGTATTTGGTACAACAGAATTTGGTAGACTTCAGTTCAAATCCCACTAACCAGTTTTGAATCATGGGCAAGAGTGTTAAGCTCTCTGCAGTCAGTTTATTCATTTGTAAGGTATAGATAATAATAACAATAACCCTTTTTTGTTCTTGTAGAACAAAGGGAGAAAACACAACTGTCGCCTGCCATGGAACGGGTACTAATCAAATGTTACCGTATTTTCTGGCGTATAAGACGACTTTTGAAACGAAAAAAAGTCAACCGAAAATCGGGGGTCGTCTTATACGCCGAGTATATCCCAAAAAACGTCTTGATATGCCGCTAAACAAATTTTCCAACTCGATCCCGAAAATCGTCTGGATATGCTGCTAAACGAATTTTCCAACTTGATCCCGCACCAATCACTGCAAGGCTGCTCGGACCGCCTCTCTAACTCAGCCAATCCAAGCAGGCTTTTTATGCATGCAAATTATACATGTTCTGTACCCGAAGCTACACTGTGTTCTAGTAAAAAGCCTGCACAGATTGGCCAGAGTCAGAGAGGCGGTCTAT
>PVKE010032723.1:0-18319 GCA_004027555.1 Craseonycteris thonglongyai
ACCGCCTCTCTGACTCTGGCCAATCTGAGCAGGCTTTTTACTAGAACACAGTGTAGCTTCGGGTACAGAACATGTATAATTTGCATGCATAAAAAGCCTGCTTGGATTGGCTGAGTTAGAGAGGCGGTCCGAGCAGCCTTGCAGTGATTGGTGCGGGATCGAGTTGGAAAATTCGTTTAGCGGCATATCCAGACGATTTCCGGGATCGAGTTGGAAAATTCGTTTAGCGGCATATCGAGACGTTTTTCAGGATATACTCGGTGTGTAAGACGACCCCCGATTTTCGGTTGACTTTTTTTCGTTTCAAAAGTCGTCTTATATGCCGGAAAATACGGTATACTATATTTTTTAAATCATTCATATTACATAGAATGAGTTAAATTTTAGAGCAATCATGGTAGTCTCCACTTAATAATATAAATCAGAAACTTACTTGTGGAGGAATGATGTTTTCAATACTGATACCCACATACACCAAGCGTTCTTTCCTTTAAGTAAAAAACAAGAACAGAGAATGAGATTTGCAAAAAATAAAATTATGAAAACATTACTATTAATAATACAGACAACACTAAAATTACAACTTCACTGTAATAGCAGAGGCTAGGTCACAAACATTTTATTAGCTATTAAAACTATAGTGCTGAGAACTTCCTAAAGGTATGAAAGTTGTAGCTTTAGAAGTGACTTATACAGAGGGGAGGGGGAATAGAGGTTGTGCAGAAAAGGGGAAATGAATTAAGAAGTACAAACTTTCAGTTATAAGATATGTCATGGGGATGTAATGTATAGTATAATGAATAGAGTCAATAATATTTTAATAACTGTATGGTGATTTATGGTTATTAGACTTATTTTAGACTTACTGTGGTGATCACTTTGAAAGGTATATAAATTTTAATCACTACATTGTACACCTGGAACTAATATAATATTGTATGTCAACTATAATTAAAAATAACTTTTTAAAAATAAATTTTAAAAATAGTGACTTATACCTGTGACATAAACCCTGTAACTCAGACAGACAAGGAAACTTCATGAAGAGTCATGCTGTGACTTGCTGATAAAATTAGATGAAAAGCCAGATGAGATTGAACAAACTAGATCTTTGTTATGTTGGAAGTTTTTGTTAATACTATATGGGTGCATAAACAGCTATAATCTCATGGTAATAAATATCACTAAGAGAAATACCCTATAAAACAGAACCATACATATCAAGGTCCCAGTGAATGATACTATTAATAAGAACATTTACTTCGTTTAAAGAAAAGACAAAAAGCAATGCAGCCACATTGTTCTGCACTCTAGGGAGCTACAATGAAGATATCTTTAGAGTGGGTTAAGACTTCTTTAGGAAATGTAGATTTAGAATATGGGAAGCCGGGACGGCTAAGCGCTCACTTTGCAGCCCCGGCAAGTCCCGGCCTGTGTGGACCCATATGCTGAACTGGGGAGTGCCCCCAGTTCGGTTCTTACTGGGGTGAAGACCCCGGTCCAGTTCCTGCCCTGTGCAGCCCCGCTCCCACCTGTGGAATGAAATTATGTGAAAAAACCAATGATGTGCAACTATGGAGACTGTTCTGGGCCCTCCCCATTCTCTCTATCTCTGTATATCTCTCTCTCTCTGTCAAAACAATAAAAAAATAAATCTTAGAATACTAGTCACATTTCCATAGTTTTATTTAAAAGAAACAAAGCTTTGTTGATTTTAATTCAACAAACTTTATATAACAAATTGCTATACACAACAGATGCTTTCTATTTCTCCCAAAGTTAACTTGATTCACCGAGAACAGAGGAGCTTACTATATACATTCAGGTGTATGTTGACTTGAACAGACAGATGAAAGGCAGGAACAGTATTAGTTGAAATTAATAGGGAAGGCTTCATGGATAAATCAGAACTTGGGCCCTCTTGTTATTAAATATGTTTGACATGTCTGTCCTTATACTGCCCAAGTTTATTATGATACCAGTTTCCTCTTTTATACCTCAAAATTCTCTACATTCACTTGACCATTATTTTCCTCCTTAACTAAAAAAAAACATTGTCATGTTTACCATATTAGGTCATGATTTGTGTCAGGCCTGGGAATCCAAAGGTAAATAAGACACCATTATTGCCCTCCCAATTATTAATAACTGAATGTTGTCCATTATGAACAAGTACAATGAAAACATGAAAATAGATTTTGTTTGAAGAGCTGAGAAATATGGAATGCCTTTAAATAGGTGGTAACATCTGAGTAAGATCTTGAAGGTAAATATAATTTCTCATTATGACATTTCCTTGCTCAGTAATCCTATGGAAAGATACCTTCCACTCTGTTTTACCACCTACCTCAAGGATCATATCGGGCTTAGTTAGGCCTTACCATTACCAATAACCATACTCCTTCTAAAATTTCCATTTCAGGAAATTCTGACTTCTACTGGTTCACTTTCCAGCTCACTACCTCTGGTACATGATTTCCACAATTCCCTGACTTCAGTAGGATTTCTATCCATTGACCCTACCCTCTTTTCACTGTGCATCACTCCCTTGTGTCCTTACTCTCCCCTTTACCTGGCTTAGACTTCACAGTCCATCATTATAAACACTCCTTTGTATACACTTTCAATTCCTTGTCTCTTTCTCTCCTTCCCTGTTATAGTACCTGGAAAATTCCAACCCTGACTGAATCTCTACTAGCAAAGTACTAGTAATGATATTCTGGAAGTATAGAGCTGTTAGAATTCCCAAATAATTTCTGGCACCAAGTTCTAGAAGGGATGTTTACAAATCAGTTGAACGCAATACTGAAACATCAGATTTCACAAAGCATCACAGCTCCACCTCTCACTAATTTCTCATTGCTACATCCTTTTTTTCCACTACACTACAGAGCCCTTTTAGGTAGAGACCACATAATATACCTCATAGTGATTATATTGCCTGGCATAAAGTAGGTGCTCAATTAATGTTGGATAAATGTCAAGTAAGTGCATGAATAGGGAGGAAAGATGTTGTTATTACTATGACACCGAAAGCAAGCAAGAACCTAAGTTGCTAGGATGAGAGCTACAGAAATTATTTCATAGTTTAAGAACGTATAAAATGCTCACTTTCAAAACACAGATGAAGCCACTTTATTTTAGCAACATACATATTTTGCTATGTAGAGCTCTAAGATTCAAATACATACATGTGTAATAGGAGCTATAAATAATGAAGGCTTTGTTAACCAGATTATTGGAGGAAATTAACAGCAACAATTCAATTAACTGGCCCTGTGCCAGATTGGTCTCCCTATACCAATAACTTTGTTCTCCTTTCTGTGATCCAATTTCATATAGAATTTAGTGTGATCTAAAGCCATAATTACAGATGTCCTCTTAAAGAATGAAATTTAAGTAAAGAGAATTACCAAGATTATAAGAGAAAGCAAATGAACTAGTAAATGGGAGACCGGCCATGTAAACAAATGTTGTGGCGTATTTTAACACAAATTTCTAAAATTTAAAATATTTCTTAATTGCAGCAGCATATCCTATAGTGTGTTAGGCAATAGTAAAAAATTTTTACCAGTGTTTCCACAAATGTAAGTCATAGATAGTATCATAGGCCCCAAACAATAAACAGATATAATCTAGGTAGCAGCTAAATTCTTAGTGGTTTACATTATTACCTTTTAGAGAGAATACATTTTCTTTCAAGTTCTTAAAGTGTAAGCCTATTAGCTGTCTACATTGCTGAGTCAAATCAGCTTCAGAACATGAGAACACTGCTCATTTCTCAGGACTGGCAGATTTCAGAAAAATAAAGCAAAGGAAAATCTAATTTTTAATTATGACTTAATTTGAAGCATCTTTAGTTAGATCTTCAGTATCAAAATAAAAACATGAGCAAATCTGCACACTGAAATAATCCAAATTAACTTTATACAGAACTATTACAGAGTTTCTAAAAACAAAGGTATGTAGACAACCTATTTGTAAAAAACTAAGTACTTTTATCAACTAGTCAACTGTAGAGATTAACTTTGCCATTAAACTTATTAGCCTCCATTATGAGCCAGAGAGCTCAAACTGAGTAATAAAGGAAAAAACAGAATATGGAGGCTGCTGGACCCGTTTTTAAGGTTCACCTTCGCACAGAGTAAACTGAGTACAAGTAGACTATGGCATGACCTGACAGCCATAAGGCAAGTTAAATTTGGGGAGGAAAACTATGTGACAACAGCAGGTAAAAGTTAAAGTAGGTGGGTAGGAGAGGAGGGAGGTGGAACTAAATATATGGTATGGAAGGAAAGCCAACGCTGGGTGGTGAACACATATTGTAACACATAGACAAATTACTGTAGAGATGCACACCTGGAACCTATGTCACCCTAACAAAATTCACAACAAAAAAATGTTAAAGTAGCAGTAAATGAAAGTAATAAGACCAATCAGGAGACACTGCTTAAGATTTTCCCATACTTTGCACAAATGGGCATCAAGTCCTACTGATTAGCCCTCCGAAAATTATCTTCAACATCTCCACTTTATTATCACGATTGCTCTAATTAAGGCCTCACTGGCTCTCACAGACCCTACTGTAACAGCCTCAACTCTAATTCCTTCTTTTTACTGTTACCAAAGCATTTTTTCTGAAATAAAAACCTAAATATTCTTATTTCTTTTTTGATGGCTGCTCCACTACCTATAAAGAGTAATTCAAATTCTCTAACCAGGTATGCAAAGCTATTCACAATCTGGCCTCACTCTGTTCTCACAGCTTCACCCACTATCACTCTCCAAATCACTTTAACATTGTATCTTTGCTCACATTTGTGCTCTTTGCCTAAAATGTCCTTTCTTTCCACATCCACCTGCATAAACCCAAGTTATCTTCCAAGGACTTTCCTGATAAACCCAACCCCTAAGAACTCAAATCCCCTCCACAATGTTCTTCTATTGCTCTGCAGCCCTCAACTTATTTCCTTTATTGCATCACTGGCTCATAAGGTCTATATTCTCTGATAGAGGGTGAGGTCCATGTTAAGCAAAACCTTTGTCTTACTCTCTTTTCAGTTTGGTACACAGTAAGTATGAATGTAAGTTTAGCAATAGTTCAAAGAAGGCACAAATAAATATAAACACACTATCTTGATTTTGAGCCCCCTATTAGAAGTTAGGATCAACTCATCTTATCTCCTCCAAGAAGCCTTCTCAACTGCTTTAGACCACACTGCAGTGGCATACTGAAACAGGATGCATATTTTATAGTCAATAGGACATAGTTCAGTATATAAATGCTCTTTATTTCATTAGTGCTATATCTGCCCACCCAAAGACACAGGTAACTAAATTGCAAACCAGTTTTACAGTTTTCTTGTACTCACTACATACTTAGTTAGGTACATATCCTCCACAATACTTGGACCAATATTTATTCACAATAGGTTCTGAATAATATTTTAGATCAGGGGTTGGCAAACTTTTCCTGTAAAAGGACAGATAATAAATTAGACTGGTGGGTCATAAGATCTCTGTTGCAACAACTCATCTCTGCTGCCGTAGTACAAAAGCAGCCATAGACAATATATAACTAATGAGCATGGCTGTATTCCAATAAAACTTTATTTATACACAATGAAACTTGAATATATAATTTCCACATGTCATGAAATAGAATTGTTTTTATTTTTCAATCACTTAAAAACAAAAAAGACATTCTTAGTGAGCAATATACAAACAAGAAGCAGGGCAGAATTGGCCCACAGGTCATAGTTTGCCAATCCCCGCTTTAGACAGATACATCAACCTACACTGTAAGACAATTCTGCTGTCAAATTCCCAAGTAAATTATTAACACAGATATTACAATACCTGCGTTCAGCACGCTCCTTCTTCTTTAAGGCCACATCCAAATCCTGCAATTGTTCCTCTAATTTCTCACATAGTAGTTTCTGAAATAGCAAAACAGGTATGCATCATTTTTAATGCCTTCCCATAATCATCTGTCACTTGGATACTGTGGCTATAATCCATTACCTCATGGATACTGTGTAATGAGAGCTCATAAGGAGCCAGATAGTGAGTGAACACTGAAATGTTCCTTGTGTTTAAAAATGAGCTGCCTCAACATCCTTTGAACTGAAGAGGAATGTAGTATCTTTAAAATTAAGCATATGTTAGAGAAACTAGAGCCTTGTTACAAAACACATTCTATACCCACCTTGCTGGCAGTGAGTGACCAATGTTTAAAACAGCATTTGGTTCAATGTGTATACATGACAGTACTTAAATTTATTTTTAAGTCCCAAGGGTTATATGTACAATAAAATATAATGGTGACAATCACTAGTTTTAACAAAGAGAAAAAAAATTATAAAACCATGCCACATGGTTACTGGATCAAAACACAGCTGAAGAATGTAACTGTAAAGCTATATTAAGCCACAGAAGTCCACTTCACTGAGAAATGCAATAAAGCCCATCATTTTTAAAGCAAAATCTGGCTGGGCTTGTGAGGGAAAGGGCCCCTTGGGTGCAATGACACAAAAATATCCTGTTCTTCAGGTTACAGAAGTAAATCATCTGAACCCACATTTCTATTCACAGTACATATTTCATAATACCATCTATAGAATTACTGACAAAAAGAAGGTAGGTAGAATTGAAGAAGATGATGACATACAGGGTTAACCAACAGGAAGAAACTATTTCTCCTCTTCTATATTATCTTAACTTGGGTCTCTTTGTGTCTTTGTGAGAAAAAATAAATCAGAGACTATAATTTTACAAAAATTTGAGGTTTTCTGAGAATTGATTTGGAAAAAAAAATAAAGGGAAGATCTAAAAGATATTAATAAAAAGTAGTTTTTCAATAATCTCTAATTTCACAGAAATGTGAACAAGAGGTAAACAGTTTTACAAACTGTTTTGCAGACATAGAATGTTTAGTAGATGTTGAAAAGTATTACTAATTTGAACATAAAACCAAAGACTGGAAAAACAGAGGTGTGCTGGGTCATACATGTTGGCAAGGGGGGCAGAACCATTCTCCATCCGGGATGATCATCAGAGGAGGGCGAAGACAGGCAGTGTGGTATCCACTGTCACAAGAGTCACACAGAAGAATCTGAAATAAACCACATAATAGTATCAACCTAACTCTATGACTGAGAGTCAATGACAAGTTAAAATCAAGACTGATTTCAGTATTTTTTAGTACTATACTAAGAAATATATTATACTTCACTATTTGCATAAAGCATAAAAATAAAAAGCTCTGATAATTAGGAATGTAACATGCCATTTTTTTTAATTAAAAAAGGAAAAAACTAAGATAAAATGTTAAGATATAAAACTAAGGGAAAAATACCTTTCTGAAATAGTTAAAATCTTTTTCTAGTGTGCCAAAGGGAATATAACAATATATTCTTTATTTAATAGGAGTTTTATAGCACAGGTATCACAAACAACCCGACCACACATAGGATAACAATAGTCTTAAGTTGATACTTTCTGTTACTTGAGTTTAAGATGACCAATTCTCTAAAACTTAAAATGATACATGCATTCATTTAACTTTAAAAACAAACTTTTTATTTTTAAATTATTTTAGCTTCACAGAAGAGTTGCAAATATACTAAAGTTCCCATACACCTTTACCCAGCTTTCCACTGATATTAACATCTTAAAAAACCATGGCACATTTACCAAAACTAAGAAATTAACATCAGTACAATACTATTAGCTAAACAACAGACTGTATTCAGAATCCACCAGTTTTTCCACTAATATCTTCTTTTCTGGTTCCAGGATCCAATCCAGGATATTATACATATTGTATTTAATCATGTCTCTTTAATCTCCTCCAATCTGTCATGGTTTCTTGGTCTTTGTTTTTCGTGACCTTGACTACTTCCAAGAGTACTAATCAGACATGTAGACTGCCTGTAGTTTGTATTTGTCTGATGTCTTCTTTGATTAGACTGAGATTATGGATTTTAGAGAACCACAGAGGAGAAGTACCCTGGTCACCGCATAACATGTAGGGGTACATGATATAAATATAACTAATTATTGGTGATATTAACCTCAATAGCATGGTTGTAGTAGTGCCTGTTAGTTCTCATCTCTGTGAAATTACTACTTTTCACAATCTATTCTCATTAGAAGTGATTAAGTCCAGCTTACATTCAAATGGAGTGGAATCAGGCTCCACTTTCTGGAGACAGTAATATCAAAGAAATTTATTGATATATGGTAAACTCGCCACAGTAATTAATAAATATTTTAGGGGAAAATATGCCAAAGCTATGCAAATACCTGTTTTTCCTAAAAGTTTCACCCACTAGTTTTAGAACTCATAAATCTCATTGCAACAGTTATTACTGTGGTGTTTTAATGGTAGTTCTCTATTTCCCCTCAAGACTTCTACTTTTGTTATTTAGAATTCTTCTGAAAAGAAATTATGTCCCTTATGCATATCTATTCATTTACTCAATTATTTATTTATATCAGGATGAACTAATTATGTTTATTTTATTCTTTTGGTTATAGTATAAATAAGACTATTAATTTGTTAAATTCAATTGTTCCTGCCATAGACACACTGGGAGCTCTTTCATGTGGCTATGTCCTTAGTACTCGTTTGTATCCTTTTCTTCTATTTTAAAAAAGCACTTTCTTAGTTTCTGGTTCTATAGTATACTCCAGTCACATCTTACATTTCTTTTGCCAAAGCCTTAGAATCAGCCCTTTCACCCAGAAGCCCGGGTTTTTTTAATGGAGAATGCTATTTAGAAACCAAGATCTGGGTGCTAAGTGCTCACTGCTAAGGGTTAAACTGCTTCTAAGTTCTCTCAGAGGAGAAAGCAGAAAACAGATGTATGTATAGCAAACCATGTACACATAATATCTACAATAAAATAAGCGTAAGTTCATGCTAATATCTTCAGCATCACAGGGTTCATTCTAGCCTTCAAGTTTGCTTATCTGTAACTTTTTTGACAGTAGAAAGCTGTCCTTTACTATCTACATTTAATTTATTTGCTCAAGCCTAGTATATATGTAATTTCTGAATTGCCAACATGTACCATAGTGGGTGGAGAAAAAAGGGTGGGATGTGCACATATGCAGTTGATTTAAAAGTCAAGAAGTGCCCTCCCTCTTCTTCATACAATGAGTCATCATTTGCTGCCAATACTCAGAATTCAATACTTTAGTGATATCATTGACTGATTAGATTACACAGGCATATATATATATATATGTACACTAACATGAGTACACAATTCTATTTATCACATTGTTTCCATGGTAAAACATAATCTAAATTTCAAGTAATAAATTAAAAGTGAACATTTATACATCAACTTATTTCTAAAACAATGACTGTCTATTCTGCAACCTCAGTTTCCAATGTTATCTCGCTTTGGCACAGTGACCAGCAATGGGATTTTTAGAGCAGTTATTAAGATAACTAACTAAATAAAAATCCTGTGTATGCCAAGGGTACAATTTTATCTCCTCAATATCATTTCTGCTCACCTCATTTTACTTCGTATTTCCTCACAACCCTGTCATTGACATCTATTGCTGCCTCAGTTAAATGCACTCTTAAATGATCTTTTTCAACTAAAAGATATTAGGAAATGGCAGAGAATGAACACAAGTGTTGATTTTTACTTGATCTAGAGGGCAGAAAAGACCACTGTCGTGTATCTTCTCATGGTCTTTCTCCACGCAAAAACCTTCACCTAACTTTCACAGCCTGATGACCATAAAAATGCTTAGGAAGGCCTTCAGCATCTACTCTTCTCAATGCTATAGTCATTATCTGGTTCTAAGTTGTATCTTTTACCTGAACCCGCTGAAACTACTGGGATATGATAAACCTCACTGATAAATTTAGTTTCCAGATATGAGTTTATCATTAAGAAAAAAAACCCCACAAATATCTTTAACCCAGCATATAACATGTCAGGAACTGTGCTAGTCAACTTTACATAACATTAAAAACAACACTCAGAAGTATGTGGTATTATTTCCATTTTACAATGAAGAAATCAAGACACAGAGAAGAGAGCACCTGATAAGTAGTGGAAGCAGGATCTGCTGCCAAGTCTGTCTGGTCCATGCTTTTCCCATCACACCACACTGCTTTCTAGGAAAAAAGAGCCTTGGAGAACCACTTCATATGAATTTTCCAAACTTTAGAGGATCTCAAAACTTTTCTGATCCATATAATTCTACCTAGCTGGAAGAATCTTTCTTTATATTTCTTTCTACTTAATAGTTAAAGGCTATCTTTAAAGTCAAATCTATTCAAAAGAACAGAATAGTTGCATAGAATTGGGCATAACAAGAGTGTTTCTTCAATAGGCTCTTTAGAAAGCACTTATGAACTGCAAAAGGTTTATGTAGGTCAGGAACTGGTTTTCCTGACTTAGGCTATCTTTGAAGAACTTAACTTCCCGGGTAAGAAAGTTCCATGTAAATCTGTCACTATTCTTCTGAATATATCCAATTTACAATTCATCCTCTTAAATTTTTTTTAGAACTGCCATTTCCCAAAGTGTATAGCTTTATTAGGTTAACTACTTGACTCATGTGTTGTTATAGAAAGGCAGTACCGTAAGTAAGGCCATCAGGCCTTACTGAAAGCTGGCACTTCAGAAAAGTCATTGTAAAGTAACTTAAAGGGAAAGAAGAAAAATTTAAAGAAGAACAGAATAGAAATATTTAAATAAATTCATTGATTTGTGAGAAGAGATTAGCAATGTATCCTTAAGTAGAGAAAATATCAATAACTAACCTGGTAGAATGAAAATAGGACCCTGACCTCCCCCGAAATGGGTTGAGAAATAGAAATAAATGTTATTTTATGCACACAAGCTGTGCAGCATTATAAAATTCAAATCATAAACCCAGAAGAGTCAGGCTTCTTTGGGAAACCATAGTATGTCACTAATATGAATACTGTTCATTGAGGTCAGGTACATACTAGTTCAGGATGATTTGGAAGGCCACATTTTTTGCATGGTTCATCATCATCTGCTAGAATGGCTTCTTCACTTTCTTTTTCTTCTTCCTCTTCTGAAGCTGCAGATAATTTTTCACTGTCAGACCCTTCACTTTCATCATTGCTGGAATATTTCCACCTGCCACGTGTTCGAGAACCAGTCCATCGAACTTTGCCTTTGGTTTTTACCTTGTATAAAATTAAAAATTGGGGTAATTTGATATAACAATGAAAAAAGAAAAATATCTAATTACATGTCCATTGCAGACTATTTAGTCAATTATAAAGAAGAAAAGGAAAATCATTGTAGTTTTTTCAACAGATATATCTACTATTTTGGTATACGAGGGCTGTCCAAAAAAAACTCAGCCATAAATGCCTCTGTTTTTCATATTACATGGCTAGATACTTTCTGGACATCCCTCATATTATTCCCATAATTTTTTCTATTTTGGAGGGATTATAATGAACACTTTGTCTTATAAGTATTTTCCCTGGTCATAGAATATTTTCCTAACATCACTGTAAGTGACTATATAATATACTATCATTTGTTGTATTTATCTAATCCCCTATTAGACAGACATTTAGGTAGTTTCCCATTTTTTTCACATTCATAAACAATTGTATCCTTGTAAATATAAATTTTTACACACACCTCTGTAATTAGGATAAATTCCTTGAAGAGGATTCTGGGTCAAAGGCCATGTACATTTTAAAGGCTCTATAATAGAGCACTGACTATATCCTTACATTCTGTTATACAAAATTTTAAATTCACATACTAGAAATAAATAAAAAATTTTTTTTTAAAGATTTCATTGTTTTTGACATAGAGACAGAGACAGAGAGAGACAGAGAGAAGCGGGGAGAACCCAGAGCGTCTCCACACTTGTACATCATCAGTTTCTACATGGTTTTGTTCCACACAGGTGGGCCGGAGACTGTGCAAGGTGGGAACTGGGTGGGGGCCTCCCACATGGAAGGCAAGCCCCCATGAGCTGGGGCCCAAATCAGGGGCCTCCCACGCAGGAGGCTCCTCCTGGCAAGAACTGAACTAGGGCCACACCCCAGTTCAGCATATGGGTCTGCATGGGCCACGGCCAGGACCTGATCCTTGGACCCCAGGGCTGCAAAGCAAGTGCTTAAGCCGCTGAGCCATCCTGGCTTCCCCAATTTAAAAAATTTTAATGGGTCAGAACTGCATCTATAAATCCTGACAAACTTAAAAAATATATTATTCAGAGAATAAGTTTATAATGTAGTAAACTGCTTTTTATTCCTCAGTTTCATAATCTTTTAATTCGTATTTCAATTCATTCCTATAGTATAAGCCCTCATCAAAGACCAAATAATTCTAACAAAAGGAGAAATTTTTTTAAAGTGAAGAATTAAAAATTCAGTATTTCAGGGAACAAGGATCACTTAAAATGAAGAACAATCTGATCTCTTAAATACATTAAAAACAAAAGTAGCACTTTTAATCATAACAAACTCCCACAGACTAGTCAAAAACTTGTACCAGATTTTGCTTAGAATAAGAGGGTTACTGAAAAAAAATTCTAGCTTCTTAATGTTTAAAATGAGGGAAAATAGGCACCCTCCTACATGTAACGAGAGGGTACATAATGGAGCCTTTTTTGGGAGGACAATGTGTCAACAGCTATCAAAACTTAAAATACACATGCCCCTTGACCCAGCAATTCCAATTCTAGGAGTCTATTCTAAAGAAATACTCACTCATGTCCAAAATGATCTTCAATGCAGCATTGCCTGTAATAGTGAAAAATTGGAAACAACCTAAATGTCAATCAGTAAGGGAGTAGTCAAATACACTGACGTATATCCACATTATGGAATACTATGTGGTTATTAATAACCAAAAGGTAGTCTATATCTACTGACATGAAAAGAATTCAGAGACACACTGTTAAGGGAAAAACTCATAGAAAAATGAACATATTTGATTCAATTTATTTCTTAAGTGAATGAGTAAATATGAACATACACATGAATGTATGGAAAAAGAATTGGAAAGAGATGGAACCCAAACTGTTAATAATGATTATGGGGAATTTTCATTTTCCAATCCCATAGGTTGGTATTATAATATTTGAATAATTTACAAAGAGAATATATTCCTATACTGCATGTAATTGGGAAAAAGTTTAAAAGGTGACAAGATTATAAGATGTTCAAGATTATGAAATAAAATGTCTGGAGATAACTACTAAGAAAAGACATCTCAGATATAGAGAGAAAGAATCTTTGAATGACTTGTTTTAGCCAAAAATAAAAAGCTACAAAGACTCTGAGCCATATATTTCCAATTAAAATTCAGATTAAGAGAAATTTTACCTTGCTTACTTTAGAATTTGTATCCTTCTCCATTTTTTTCAAATTTTCCTTTTTGTCTGTTTTTTGCAAAGCTACCGACTCTTCTTCCATGTCATCTTGTCCTTCTCTTTTTTTATCAGCTTTCTGATCTCTGATCTCAGCCACTTTCGCTGTGGGTCTAGATATTCTTGGAGACCTCCTTAAAGTACGACCCACATTTGTTTTCTCGTCTTCATTTTCTGACTTCTCTTGCTTGGTTTCTGGTTCTAGAACTTTGGGAGGAGAATCTGGCTTCTTCTTCCGACTGGATATCCTAATTGTTAATTTGATGCCCTCTTTTTGCCTTTCAGAGGTTATCTCTGTGTTTTCTGAGACAGTAGTTTCTTCTTCAGGAATCAACTTGTATTTAAATTTGCTTTTTTGCATAGAACCCTTTGTCTCAGAAGAATCCTCAGTGCCAGAGGTCTGGGCATTGTCCAGGTTATCCATTTCTACCTTTGTGGATTCTGAATCCTCTCTTAGAATTTCTGGGTCTGTTTTTTCCAGGGACTGACCTTCAGTGGAACTTGTGCTCAGACACTCTACTACTTCTTTTTCTGAGGCCAGTTTTTCACAGTGGCCAGACACGTTAGATGGTGAAGAAGTTTCAACTGCTTCAGGAGGGCCTAGCTTTATTGATTCTAGAGTGTTCTTTGGAACCTCCTCTGGTATTGGACTCAATCTTTGTGTGTCTTTATCAAGAAAAGTCTTTTTGGACTTCTCTAACTTTTCAAGACATTCTAGGACTGGTAGGCGCTTATCTTTCTTATTTTTGGGAGACTTCTCTTCAACTTTCATGGAATGAGATTCGGTTGTAGATAAAACAGTTTTTAAAGAGAGATCCTTTGACATCTCAGAAGTCTCAAGAGAGGTTTCCATTTCTAGAGGACCAGTTTCCTTTTTCTGCCCTTTTTGACTCGCAGTCTCCAAATCTGATATTGAACCATCTGCATCTTTCCCTAGAAGGACCACTTCTTTCTCAAGATCACCTATTTTCATACTTGTTATGACAGAATTTAAGGACTCTGATCCATTTCCCTCAACAATGACACTTTTATCCTTAGAGGGGCTATAGCTTTCTTCCTTTGTATCATAAAACTTTGTCTCCATTTGTTCTGTCTTAGAATATGAAGTCACATTTTCATCACTAACTTCTCCGTTTACTAGCTGTTTCCCGTCATGACCTAAAGTAGTGATTGTAGAGATCCTTTTACAAGTCTCTTCCTCTTGTTTTATTTCATCTTTCAAAAATTCTTTTGTTGGAGTAACTGATTTACACAAAGGTCCTTTCACTGGACTGTCAAAATCATCACTCAGTTTAATTTCTCGTTTTTTTAGTGGTATCTTGGCCTGCTGGTCATTTTTAAGTTTCTCGGTTTCTTCAGTAGACTTCTCAGTAATTTCTTGAGATTTCATGCTGCCACTCAACTCCAACCTCTCAGGGTCTAGCTTCTCCATGCTACTTTTGATATCTTTAGGGTCCGCTTTATATTCCTTCACTTCAATTTTAATGGGTTTGACATTTTCCTTGAAGGAATCACTTTCTTCTTTGATAATCTTTTTTCCCTCAATTTCTGGCAAAGGTTTTTCTAGCTTTACTATAACTGGCAGTTTCACAAGTTCCTTTTCATCTTCTTTTTCTGTTTTCACGATAGTTTCTCCTACAGCATTGGGTATAGGACAGTTTTCTGAATCAACTGGCTGCTCTTCATTTTTCCTCTTTTCATTTTCCTTCTGTTCCTCTAAAAATTAGAAAAGGTCTACATTAGTCTAAGCATTCAAGATTATAAAATGTAAAAAGACTTAACATAGTATGTATTTCCACTTGAAGTTTCTCTTAAAAGAGGTGACTTTCGTTGTTGGACTTTCAACAATAAAAAGTAAAATATAACAGTGAAGAAAATTACCAAACTCTGAAGGATAGCTTCTAGATATTAAAAAGTTATTATTTAGAAAGACTCAAGTTTTCGCTTTATACTTTTAGCCTCAGTGTTCTTAATGAAATACAAGTATTTATAAAGCTCAAATATTTTATTCTAGCTCAAAAATATGAAACTAAAAATAAGATATAAACCATTTCCAAAAGGCCATATTTGTTTTAAAAACTGATAACTGTTCTTTGCAAGTTATTGAGCACTTCATTTCACTGAGGTAACATGAGCATGGCAATGGGAAAATGTTTTATTCAGATTATAAAAGTAACAATTCTGTACAGAAAATGAAAAACAGAAAAATGTGCCCATAATCCTAATAGCCACAGATAATCATTAATATTTTAAGGTACTTCCTTCTAGTCTTGTATATTTTTGATAAAGTTGGGGTCATGCTGCCCCATTTTTTTCAATGAAATATGAGAACTTTCTCATACTAAATGCTTTTTACAAAAATTGGGACTTAATTGTATAACACTCCTCAATGTGATTATATTATAATTTACTTTATCAAATGCTATTATTAACAGTTTAGGCATTAATATGTATCCTGTTGGCTACATATTTCCAACTTTTATGGAGTACCTAATAGTGCAATTTCTTTTTAAAGATTTCTCTTTATTGTTTTTGACAGAGAGAGAGACAGAGAGAAGATGGAGGGCCCAGAGCAGTCTCCATAGTTGTATGTCATCAGTTTTCGACCTGGTTTCATTCCACACAGGTGGGCGGGGTCCACAAAGAGTGGGAACCAGGCAGGGTACCTCCTGCATAGGAGGTACGCTCCCTGGAGCTAGGAGCTGAACCGAGAGTCTCCCAAATGGGAAGCTCACCCCGGCAAGAACCAAACTGGGGGTCTCTCACATGGGAAACACACCTCAGTTCAGCATATGGGTCTGCATGGGCCGGGGCTGAGATTCTATCCTCGGACCCCGGAGCTACAAATGAGTGCTTAACCTGCTGAGCCATCTGGCATCTCCCTAATAGTGCAAATTTAAATAAAACATAAGCCATATTTAGTAAATGGCATAATCTGTAAATGGGATTACAAAAGTGCACATTCATATATGCTTGTACTGAGTAAATTTGAGCAGTGTTTTCAAAATTCATTAAAGTAATAATTTTACTTTTATGTTTCCATCACCTCACCCTATCCTTTCCACTGAAAAACCTCCATTCTTCAAGAAATTTTACCGATAGAAAGTTTTACAAAAAATTTCAAATAGTCTTGTGAAGTTGATAAGTTATATCGTATTTCGCAGGAATAAAATGGAATGGATAAAAGAGAGATGAAGTAGGACATGTTTGTTTTTTACAATGAGGATTCACTAGTTCCTTAAAAAGTATTTTTATTATAAACCAACAATTATTTTATGTTCAATCATGTTGCAAATAAAAAATTCAAGAACCACAGAACCAGTCAGAACCTGAGATTAGAGTATGAGTATTGCTTCTCCGCTATTACATTGTTAGTGATTTAATTTGTACATAGCACTAAGAAAATTAAAGAAATTACAGTAATTGTCTAATCTGTTTGTTTTCCCTTTTCCACTGATAAAGTAGGTTTAGTAAATCCCTATTTGTTGAACATCTTGGTTAACAATTAAAATATAAATTACAATCTTTAAAAATAACTCCAATATAATACTGAGTTTACTGAACACAATTTGATATTTCTTCTATATTTTGGTTCAGAAAGCAACTCAGGATGTCATTGTGACTCTCAAGATAAAATGACACTATAAAATATTGTATTACACAAGTATGTAATGTGATAAATATCATTACAATGGCAACCATATTACTATATAAATGTGTCAAAGGAACATGATGTATACCTTAAATTTATACAATGTTACATTTCAAATTTATCCAATAAATAAGTAAATAAATAATGACACCCTATGTTTTTATTTGAGGGTGGTAAATGAGCACGTTTTCTTCAGTTGTTTGAACTAAATTTTTTTAAGATTTATTTTGTTTTTGACAGAGAGAAGGGGGAGAACCCAGAGCAGTCAGTTTCCATAGTTGTATGTCATCAGTTTTCAACATAGTTTCATTCCATGTGGGTGGGCGGGGCCATACAGGGTGGGAACCAGGCTGGGGGCCTCCTTCATGGGAAGCACACCCCAGTTCAGCATATGGGTCTGCACGTGCTGGGGCTGGGACTCGATCTTTGGACCCCGGGGCTGCAAGTGAGCATTTAACTCACTAAGCCATCCCAGCTTCCCCTGTTTGAACTGATTCTGATTTGAGTAATAACCTGGCAAAATAAAATGAGGAATAACATTGAACTTAAGACTCCTAGGTTCACTAATCCTATTTCAGCTAGTAGTGTATCTGTAGATATGTCACAAACTCTATGATCCTCATTTCTTCATCTACAAATAAAACAGTTGGGACTGAATGACCTCAATAATTATTCTTCACTAACTCATATTTCTCTTAATCAAAAAACGTTAAATCCTAGGATACCAGGATGGCTCAACTCAAAGTCCAGGAATTAAATCCCACCACTGGAACAGTTCTTTTAAGTACCGTAAGAAAAAAAAAAAAAAAGACAATAATTACTACTCTAGCTCCCCTAGATTACATGAGTGTGTCCTTAAAACCATATAAAGAACATAAGAATAATGACAGGAAATGAATCCCTAAGCACAATCATAACTGGTAAAAGCTCATTCAATTACCGTATTTTTTGCTTCATAAGACGCACTCCCCCCACCCCCCAAAAGTGGAGGGAAAAGTGTGTGCGTCTTATAGAGCGAATACTGCAAAGAAGAGTGCACGCTGAGGACCTTAATGATGCCATGGGGAAGCCTGCAGCCAGATCAGAAAGCAGGGACTGCATGGAAGGAGAGCGGGTCCAGGCAGGTCAGGTGCGTCTTATGGAGCAAAAAATACGGTATATAAGCACTTGCCCAAAGTTCTGTCAAAAAGACACTATAAGAGGATGCAAATGAGTTTAAGAGACATAAAATTTGAAATGACAAAACTCAAGGAAAAATTC
>PVKE010032724.1:0-18313 GCA_004027555.1 Craseonycteris thonglongyai
TCTCTCTCTCTCTCTCTCTCTCTCTCTCTCTCTCTCTCTGTCTTTTTCTCTCTTTGTCAAAAATAATAAAATAAATCTTAAAAAAAAAAAAAACAACTATCAAGTGTATTAAACTTCCTGCAAAGATATTTGTCTTATAAAAGCTGTTTCCTTTTAACGAATGAGGCTGCATGCTTTTCTTACTGACACATCGTTCTCTACATAGAACACTCTTTTGTTTCTGCAATTCACTGCCTCTTCATGGATTTACTAGATAATTCAGCATATTTATGGAAACATGAATTACATCACTGAAATAAGTATTACAATGCTTCTCTATTAAGAGGATCTGAAGAACAGGAATGTAACAAGACATCTGCTTTCTCCAAGAAAATTACATGAGCACTCTAATTTTCAATGAGGGGAAAACAATTTGTGAATCTAGAATCAGTATGTGTCTCTCCCACCCCCCTGCCCCCAATTGGGATAATAAAGCTTATCGCTAAAAAGTAAACATTCTCTAGGATAAATGGGGAAAACGTAAGAATAAAAATAGTGCAATAAAACTTGCAGCAAACATTGATCTTTTTTTAATTCTTGATAGAACTTTGCAATTCTTACCTTATTCCAGGGACTAGAAAAGTGGGTAGTTGAATGTGAATATTCAGAATTTTTTTCATAATTCCATTTTCTAAGTTGCAGCTTAAAAAAAATCAAAATTGTTTTATCCAAATCCATCCTCTATATTGAAAACACACTCTAATTCACAATTAAAATGAATTCAGTTCTTTGCTTCCTTCCTTGAACTTAAAAATATACAAAGTTCAATCAAAAGATATATAGGAAGAGATAGTTTTTATTTTATTCTTATTTTTTTTTAAGATTTATTTTTATTGTTTTTTGACAGAGAGATAGGAAGAGACAGAGAGAAGGGGGAGGGTCCAGAGCAGTCTCCGTAGTTGACAGTATTAGCTTTCCATATAGTTTCACTCCACAGGTGGGCACAGGGCTGCTCAGGGCAAGAACTGGGCTGAATACCTCCCTCATAGGCCCCAGCAAGAACTGAACTGGGGGCACACCCCAGTTCAGCATGTGGGTTCATCTGGACCGGAGCCAGGATTTGATCCCTGGTCTCCGGGGCTGCAAAGCAAGCACTTAACCAGCTGAGCCATCCCAGCTTCCCCTAGTTTTTATTTTTAACTGAGGCAATTAAACTTGAGTTAATAATTTTTAAACAGAAAATTATGACTGTGCCTATTACAGATATAAAGTCATTTTATGGAAACAAAAAAAGGTGACAAGTTAATAAGCAAGTAGAGGACACAATTTCAACAAAATAACCTGCATTATTCTACAAAATCTTTTATATAAACTTTTGTATTTTGTAAAAATACTACTATTTTGGGACTTGATTAATAATTTATTTATTTGAATATTATATTGTAAATGTTGGCTATATTTTCAGGTGCCAAATCTTTAAATATCCAAAAACATCTGATGATTAATAAGTACACACTTGAAAAATTTTATGGTAGCTATATAATCTAACTGTGCTTCCTGTACTGTAGTCACTGCTCACATGTGGCTACTGAGCACTTGGAAATTGACTTTTTAATTTTACTGTTAACTAATGTTAAATATGCTTAGAACCACTTAATCAGCTATATATGTTATGAAGCCTAAATACAGATGAAGTATTTCTGATTAAAATTAAAATCTCTGAATTGAAATTTGCTTTAAGTATAAGATATACCCTGGATTTCAAAGACTTAGTATGAGAAATAAAGAAAAAAAATAGAAAATATAATGGGTTTTTATATTGTTTATATGTTGGGTTAATAATGTTTTGAATATATTGGGTAAAATAAATTGCATTACTGAAATGTTAAAAATTCACCTGTTTTAATATTTTTTAATGAGTCTGCTAGAAAACTTTAAATTACATACATAGCTTGCATTATATTTTCAATGCAACAGCAATGATCTACATTGCAAATAACAATTAAAATTTAACAATCCTTGCAATTTAAGTCTGAGGCCAATTATTGCTACATGGATTTTTGAGTATACACATTTTGCAGAGCCACAACTAATCTAACCACTTAGGCATACATTTTTCCTAACTTTTGAGACCATTTCAGTTGTTAATGTGATCACAGTCCATATTAGTTTGTTTGTTTTTCTTGTAAAAAACCTGAATTTTTAATTTAGAGAATATTTTCCAGGTCACAGTGTACAGGTATAAATTCTGCTGACAACACAAAGGCTCCTAAATAAAAGACCTAACCTATACTTTACTCACAAAGCCAGAGCTCTGGCCACAGCCAGCATTTGTTTAGAGAGTGGGGCTTCTTTCTATGTGGTACAAAGATAGCACGTAGGTTAACTAACTCTGCATGTTTGCCCCAAAATGCAATATTGCAATATTATGAAATGCATTCTCAGAAAATTGTTTCCTGCTCGTCACATAGGTAGAGTAAATGATCTTTCTAAGTGATATGCAGGAAGAATTGTGGTATTACCTTACATTTGCCAAAAGTTTTATAAGTCTCCCAACTTTCACATACCGTATATTTTATTAATATTCTCACAGTAATACTAAGAGATAAACAAAGCAGGTATTGTTCTTTTTTTACAGCCCCCCCTCCCCACCCCCTCAAAAAAAGGAGAAAGAAACAGAATTGAATTTCTTCTTTGGAATGGTATAGAACACAGAATTACCACATTTTCGCTATGAATAAAATTATAACTCATAATTTTGAGGAAGCCCTATAGACAAAAATACTGAAACTAAAAATAAATGTAACATGCATTTACTGAATAAGAACAGATTGTGATACAAGCAAACAATTTGACCATATTTTTGGTTTCTTCAATCAGAATTTTGGTTTCTAATAAAACTTATTTAAGCATGTTTTGTTATTCAATTTATATGTTTTAAAGAACCAAAAACTTAATGGCAATGTAGTGCTACACCACCCAAATCTAATTTATCTATTATAATTATTAGTTTTGTACAACGTATCCAAGTAAGCTATCATGAAGAAATGTTCTTCTTTGAAAATATTCCTCAAAATTAGAGCACCTTTGAGAAAAACTTCATTCTATAATCAATTAAAACCAATTTTTAGTTAACAATAAACACTGTTTTTATGTTATATATTTTACTTAAACATAAGGTAAAAAAAACCTAGCTGATGCTTTCACAAATCTAGAGGCCTCGAAGGAGTAAATATTTAAGATAATTCCTTAATATCCCTTTTGGAAGAGTATTAGTAGTTTTTTATTCAATGTAGATTTCTTAAGTAGCTGACATTTATTTTGTTTCTTACCACCTGATCTTGGTACCTTAAAATCTGTTTTTCATTTGTTTTACATTTATTCATGTTCTAATGGCTCATAGTGACTTTCAACTAGAATTTTCTTAAGGAGTAAGTTTTAAGATATTCCTACATAGCCAATGAGTATTGTTTATATCTATGTGTTCTAAAAAATCTCTATTTGTTAAACATTAATGACTCACTCATTGATTATATTCTTAAGAGTTGCAAATTTTTTTTAAGATTTATTTTTATTGTTTTTAACAGACAGAGAGAGAGATACAGAGACAGAGACAGAGAGAAAGGGGAGGGCCCAGAATAGTCTCCATAGTTGCACATCATTCATTTTTCCACATAGTTTTATTCTACAGGTGGGAGTGGGGCTGCACAGGGCAGGAAATGGGCCAGGGTCTCACCCTGGTGAGAACTGAACTGGGGGCACTCCCCAGTTCAGCATATGGGTCCACTTGGGCCGGGACCAGGATTCAATCCTCGGTCCCCAGTGCTGCAAAGTGAGCACTTAATCCACTGAGCCATCCTGGCTTCCCAACAGTTGCTAATTTTTAACCATTTAATTGGAGGCTTATAGTTCCCTTGAGTACTGTAAACGGCGTATGTAGTTAATTATATGAAATATTATTTCTCTTTTTTGATGCTTTTATAAATAGCATGTTTATTCATTGATATTCAGATGAGCCCTAAACAACATAAGATTTTTGAAGAATGATGTGTCTTACCTTTTAACAAAAGTTGGCATCACAACCTATACTCAAAACCAAAGTTTCCTTGTGTGGTATCAAACCACACCATAACTTCCAGATTATGATGGAATGAAAGGTAATGGATCCGTAACATTTTATATTTAATACTTTTTCATGTTTATCAAATCATTGTGATCTTCAAATGAGATTATTTAGGTGCACATTTCATCTCCACTGATTTGAGGGGAACTTTAATAAAACATAACAAGAAAGGAATTCACTTTGAAAGTAAAAACATGAATTCACCCCAAACTGTCACACATACTACTC
Source organism: Craseonycteris thonglongyai (assembly GCA_004027555.1). Lineage (NCBI taxonomy): Eukaryota > Metazoa > Chordata > Mammalia > Chiroptera > Craseonycteridae > Craseonycteris > Craseonycteris thonglongyai. The sequence continues at coordinate 4,331 of PVKE010032724.1, forward strand.
ATTCTGAAAATCATGTAATGGACATAGTCATTTTGACACACAGAACATTTCTTTTCTCCCATCACCTTTGAATTAATTGGATTGTAGAGGGTAGGGCAGGGGTAACAAGTGGAATTTGGAATGTGCAATGACTCTCATTGTTATTTGTATCATTGGAACATTTTGAAGTCAGGTAAATATTAACCTAATAAGGGAAGCCCCACTGACTCTCTGTCTCCTCCAGACAATAAAACAATGTAATTGGGTCTGTGCTATTCTTTTCCATTATTTTACTATCACAAAGATTAAGGACTAACTACAGATTCTAATTAACTCAAATTAGACTAATGAGAGAGATAATAAGTACTACAACTTAAAGATTAGAGAGTTAATACAAATTTAAAAACTCAAAGATATTGGGTACAAGGGAATAGATAGATGTTAAAGGGACAAATTTGGCCACGAACTGCTTCACAGATGTTATAAGTCAGCACTAACCATTCAATGGCTTTAGGCCATTTGAATGCATATTTCTGATGGTCTACAAGGAAGGATTTCAGTATCTAAAGGAGATAAACCAAGTTTCAAAATACTATTAAGCCATTTCCTGCACTTGATTCTTCATTTATTATTTGCTTAGGGATGAGAAAGGTGGAAGTAGTGGGAATAGGACAATACATTATTGATTTTAAAATGTATTAATTTAAAACACTTGCTTAGCAAGTTTTTAAAGTTTAGAAACTTTAGAAAGACTGATAATTACAACATATTATTAAAGACATTTTAAAAGACATCTGAGAACTTTTATAGTTCTAATTTTATTTGAAGTAAACATTTAGTATAAATGTGCATTAATAAAATTCTTTGTTGAAAATGTGCACACTTTCTATTTTTACATGACTTACAACAACACATTAAAAATGTTAATTGGGAAGCCGGGATGGCTCAGTGGGTCAAGCACTCACTTTTCAGCCCTGGGGTCCGAGGATTGAGTCCCAGCCCTGGCTGGACCCATATGCTGAACTGGGGAGTGCCCCCAGTTCAGTTCTCACCGGGGTGAAGACCTCGGCCCAGTTCCTGCCCTGTGCAGCCCCACTCCCACCTGTGGAATGAAACTATGTGGAAAAACCAATGATGTGCAACTATGGAGACTATTCTGAGCCCTCCTCCTTCTCTCTGTCTCTATATCTCTCTGTCAAAAAAAAAAAAACCACAAAATAAAAAATGTTACTTTATACTGTAGCTTCTAATGTTCACTAATTTCTCGAATTCTTAATTTTTAACTACAAAAATAAGCTGTAGAGAAATGGTAACCTTTATAGTGTTGCAAGATTCTCCTATAGCAGTCATGGTGTTTGAAATCCGTAATGTGATGTTATTCATATGTATAAATTTATAATTGTAGTCTTTGTTAATAGAAGATTTAAGGTAGCAAAAAAAAATAATAAAATAAAAATTTACTTAGAGCAATTTGATTAAAATTAAAGAATCTGAATTACATAAAGGAAAAAAAAACTAAAGTGAAGGCTGTTCAGATCAGACCAGAAGATATCTAATCAAATATAAAATTTAATTTAGTTTTATGCAAATCAAAGTGAAAAGGGAGATAAAGTAGTCTACATGACTCTCATTAAAAAAAAAGAAAAAAAAGAATTACATTAGTTCCTCAAAGGAAGCAATGTTTTTGTTTTTTTTTTTTATTTTTTTTTGTTTGTTTTTTATTTTTTTATATCTTTTTATATTTATAGAGAGTAATTATTTTATCTTCAGTGCATATTTATTTTTATTTTACTAGAGAGAGAGACAGAGACAGAGACAGCTAGAGAACCGAACTGTGGGAACTCCCCAGTCCAGCACGTGGGTCCGCCTGGGCCGGAGCCGAGACTCGATCCTCCGTCCTCGGGGCCTCAAAGCGAGCGCTCAACCCACTGAGCCGTCCCGGCTCTCCCGCAATGTTTTTAATAAATAAATCATTTGAAGATTTTAGAATGGATATTCACATTATGAGTCACCAATAATCTCCTCGAAAGCCTATAGTATATCTGTTTGGTACATTTATAACAAAAATTTGAATAAGTGACTTAAGCCAATTATTCCATTCTCAATTATTAGGTCTTTTTTGTTTGGTTTCTAATCCCCACTCTCCTTTTCCCATCTTCCCACATTAGAGGTAGCAGTGAGCTCTAGGTTCCCTCTCCAACGTACACCAAGTGATATGTTATACTGAAAGCAAGTCTCACATACAAATCAGCATAAACACATTTGTTACCAAGAAGATACAAAAAAACAGAGGATGCCATGATAGCTCAAGTAATAGAGTGTTTTTCTTGCAATTGTGAGTCTAGGGTTCAATTCCCAGCTCCAGCCTATGCAAACCCATATGCTGAACTGTGGCACAATTGGTCACCACCACAGTGGTGAAGGTTTTTGCCTCCCATGCAGTAGGCCCCCAGTTCAGGTCTCTGCCCCTCATATCCCCACATCTACCTGTGTGGAATGAAACCATGTCACAACTAATGATGTACAACTAACTATGAATACTGCTCTGGGCCCTCCCCCCTTCTCTCTCTCTCACACACACACACACACACCTTCTCTCAAATAATAAAATACATCTTAGAAAAGAAGATACAGAAACATTCAATTAACCTGTTCCTTGAACTGGGTGAAATTCTAGCTCTCTATCTTTCAGTTACTGTCTAGTAACTGGCATCAAAAGTTCTCTGGAGGCCCTTGTGGTAAGAGTGTTGGGGATCTAGTTGAAATTAGACAAGTCCTCTATTTTGCCCATGGGCCATGAGAAAGAAAAGGAGTCCCAGACTAGTGCACTGCTTTGGAAGGTATTAGTGAGGCTGGCTCATCAGGTTCTTATATCACCTTTATAATGGGAAAAAGTATTGCAAACACATATTCAATTGTATATGGAGATACCAGTACTAGAAGTTGTTATTGGACACCATACAGTACTGATTAGGGTCTTTCAAATGTTATCTAATCAACCCAATTCAAATAATTCTAATGTTAATAATGTTAACATTCCATTCTAGTATGTAGAGTATGGTTAATTTATGCACTCATATATCATGCTCTCTATGCTGAAGTATTTAAAATACATTGTAGGCAACATAACAGGAGTTGTTACAATTTACCCTTGAGAAGACTGAGGGTTTTCCTAAGATGTCTATATCAGTTCTTTCCTTGAATACCTGCTAATACAAACATTCTTCTTCATTGATTCAAAATATTTGCTTGTAATAATAAATACATTCTTAATTTTAGTACCTTATGCATAGTGTTTTCTTTCAAATTATGTCCCATATATGATTTAATTTATCCACTGAAACCTTGTATGTTGGAGTACAACAGCGACCTTTATCTCCATTGCACATAAGAAAGGAGAAGGCTTCACCTTGGTAAAGAGGAGGGGTCCAGAGCTACACAGCACAGCTGGGCAGAGCTGTTTCTAGCCTCATGGTTCTCCATTGTGTAATTTTTCTCACTGATCTTTTGTAATTTTCCTCTTGCTATTTGTTCCAGGAAAGTCTATAAGAAGAATGAATTTATATTCTTTTATCTATTTCACTTACTCAAATTATTCAATCTAATTATTTTAAAACAATCTTTTTGCTTGGATAGGAATATGCTTTTAATGATTCAGAGGATTTCTATGAAACACCAACTTCTGCAATATAGACTTTAACTATAAACCGAACTCTGTTTTTACTTAGCAAATTTTGAATAGTAGTCTTTGTTTCACAAAATCACAAAATATTTATCACATGATAAACCTAATTTATAATCTAAATGAAAAGTTTTGTTCACCTATTTTGCATGGGAGGGGGGTTAGAAAATTGGAGTAGTTCAGACAAAATTCTTAAACTTATTTTTGTTAACTGGATTATAATTAAATCAAAGACATCTCAATTTAGAATTTACTTCTCCACTTTCAATGTTCTCTTCAAAGCAAACTTAGTTCTTCCTAAGGAAATAACACTGCTTCATGAAAAAAAAAAAAGGCACTAAAGATGAATCAGGGAGAATGAGTTCACTTTGTCCCATTTCTTTCCATTGTTTGCTGATTGACTTTGCCTAGTTCCTATTAAATTTAGAATGAAACATCTGAGGAGAGGCAATAATATTAGTGAGAACTTCACTGGGCTTTATGTAAGTATAAAATAAGGGCAGATACATCACAGTTTTTTGTTTTCTTAAACTCTTTTTCATGCTTCAATTCAGGCTTCAGGCATCTCCTCCTTGGAGCATCTAGCGCTTACCTATACCCTCTTATCTCACATTATTGGAAATGTTCTCCTTTGCTCTTTGCTTATCTCTGTCATTGCATTTACTATACTCATATGTAGTATTGTCCTAATTCTATCCTCTCCCCTAACACAGGTAGTCCACAAAAAGTGAGAACAATATTTTGTTAGTTTTTGCAGCTACTTGGTAGATCCTCAAAATTTTTTGGCAAGTGAATAAGTGGATAAATAAAAGAGTGGAATGCAATGGAAGGGAAGAAATAGTTGGCCAGCTATCTTGCAAGATTGTTGTGAATATTGAAGCTGGTAATGTGTTATAAGTTAACCTTTTTTAAACTCAAGTGCCATGTACAGTTTCACTCAGCTTGCATAAACTTAATAAATATTTGGGGAGTTAAATTGAACTAAACTAAAACTTTCAAACATTTATTATGAATTTATGCTTAACCATATGCAGTTTACAAATGCTGACCCTGTGCATATTAAATCTAAACGTTTTTGAGTGAAGTTATCTATCCTACAATTCTCCCTTCTTGGCATGGTCCTCACTAAGGTTGAGAACTGTGGGTGTTTCAGACTGTCAAAACCTAAGGAGATACGGCAATAACCCAATGAGAAACTGTGGGCTGCTGTGGGATCACTGAGATTTGTGTCTGACAAGGCAGACTTGTCGTGGGCCCTTTGGAGGGGAAATGAAATGAGGAACTAATGCTGGGCACAAGAGGCGCCAGGCCCTGACAGGCTAAGGTGTGACCTGTTGAATCCTAACCATCCTAGACAACTTCAGAAGAACAAGTGAGCTGTGAGATAGCCAGGAGCAGGCAAGGTTGCAGGGAAAGGAGGTGTATACGGAGCCCACAGAGAGTAGAAAAAGAAAGGGCAAGTGAGATTACTGGTCATCTGGTGTCTTAGATCCCACGCAAAGCAAACCTCAAGCACAACAGCAAACACAGCCTTTGAGCATTTCTGTCTCCACAGAGTATTTACCAAGTGCTGTCTGGCTTGATCTCTCAGACTTGGTTAAATATGCATTTTGTTAGTGTTGTGTTTCTGACTTACTTTCTTTCCCTTTTAGTTATTATTAAAAAAAATTAATTTAATACCTCATTTGCTTTAATAGTATAACTATGACAGAAGAAAGAAAAAAATGAGTGAGGAAAGAGGAGAAAATTTTATTGAACATTTTCAAAAAGCCTTTCCAATAGAAAAAAAATGTAATTTGATGTTTATATTATTAAATATAATATATTATTAAATATATATGATTCTTTCATCAAATTTGCTCATGACTCTACACATTATTTGTCATTTTAAAACACTAATATTTAGAAATTAGCAGGGAATTAAATTAAATATTTTCAGTTTTATAAGCTACTTTTTCTTAAAATGAAAAACAAGATTAATAGTTACATTAAAATGCATTTTATTTGGTGACTAAAGGCATATAAACATATCAAAGTATTTAAATATATCATTGTACTTTATTATATTAAGGGGAAGTTGGAAAAAGGGAAGTTACAAATGAGGCTAAAGGTTTTTAATGACTCTTTATATACCTTTATTATGGCTAATTTTTCAGAGTTTTTTATTTTGACCAGTGCTCCAACTAAATCCAAAATCTAGGAAAATAAGGATCATATTTTGTTCATTCTTGAACTTTCAGCACCTAACAAAATGGTAATAGGTTCTTAAGTAAATATATTTAATGAATAAAAAGATAAATAGAATTAAGATCTCACACATCAAATTGTTTGTTTCGGCAACATAATTTTAGAATAATAGCAATTAACTTTTTAACATACAACACACCTCTTATTTTTCACACATTGAAAATAGTCATATAAGTATAAAATAATGTATAAAAAAGTAGATTTTTTAATGCTTCACCACTGGCAATAAATATTTAATTGATCACATTATTTTTAGGACAATGAGAATTAGAAAATAACAAAAAATATATGTAAACATTTGACAATAGATTGAACTGTAGAAAGCACTCTATCTGAAATATAAAATGAACTTTTATCTTTATAGGTAGTTAAAATATGTGGAGCAGTAGGAAGAGGACACATTTTTCCTTTTTGAGACACATAGTGTCCTAAATCCTACAAACCTTTAATCAAAGTGGTTTTGATTTATATATTTCAGAATGCAATTTTTGTAACACAATATATATTTTCACCCTTTTTGTTTTCTACATGTTTGTATTTTGAGCAATCTCATTAATAACTAGAGGCAGAACAACTAATATAACACATAAGCAGAAAATCCAATTAATTCCTTCTCAAGAACAAACATAGGGGAAGCCGGGATGGCTCAGTGGTTGAAGCGCTCACTTTGCAGCGCCGGGGACCGAGGATCAAATCCTGGCTCTGGCCCTGGCCTGTGGGGACCCATATGCTGAACTGGGGAGTTCCCCCAGTTCAGTTCTCTCTCTGTCTCTGTCTCTGTATTTCTCTCTGTCAATAAATAAATAAATAAATAAATAAATAAATAAAACTTAAAAAGAACAAACATAGGTTCACCACTAAGATTAGAAAATGACAGCAAGTATTTGATACAAGCAAGGTTTCTCTGTATCCAGATGGTGCCTGCTAAGCTTCAACAATGTTAGCTACAGATAACACTGAAAGAAAAAAAACATCTCTCCTCCCTTCCCCAGACCTTGAGAAACTATTGCAAGACTAGTGCGTATCATGAGAGTCGATCTTGAGCATCACTCACCAAGGCAGCAACAGGTCATTGGCAATACTGGTTTTCCACACTAAGAGGTCAGAGCAGCAATAATAGCAATACAAAGGCAACAGAGATTAAAAACTATAATGACTAGATGTGATATGGTGTCCTACATGGTTCTCAAACCTTCCAGACATAAAGGATTTTTATAATATGGAATTCTTAAACTCCAGCTTTAAGTATTTGGATTCATTATGCTTGGTATGGTTCTCACTCTCGGGGAGTCTACTGACCGTTAATCGGATTGGAGAACATCTAGTCTAGGCCAGGCCACTTTACAGATCAAAAACCCCAGGTCCCGCCAAAAAGAAGAAGACCACATACTGGATCTCAGCACTTTCATTTTCATGATGCTACAACCTCAGCTTGGGAGTTTAGAGATTTTTGAAAACTAATGCCCATTATGTGAGTATATACTCGTGCAGTATTTACACTCTTCATTTGCTGGAAACTTTTATTTCCAGTTTAGCAAAGGTAATCTTCAATCTCAGCCATTCTCCCAACTGTTACTATTTCTGAACTTACAAATTAATAAAGGTATTTCAAATTCAATATTTTCAAAGCGTAATTATAAGGCCATATTGCTTATGTGATTATCCATTTACTCAATTAAAAAGTCTTCTCAACTGTTCTGATTATATGAGGGCTGTCTGTAAACAATCTAGCCACGGTAAAAATAATGAGAACAGTCACATGGCTGGATACTTTCCAGATAGCCCTCATGTAAATAATGCATAATCTTTGTAAAACTTTATAGAATATATCAAATCATAAGGAAAAATAGAAAAAATCCTCTGAAATCCCCTACCCTCTGCTTTGCTTTCAAAATAAAAAGAAGAGGATATATACAGTTTTTAGATAGCAGCAGGGGATTTTATTGAAAAGGGGAGAGAATAAAGAACAAAAAACACTCTAGAAAAAGTATACAAGAGAGCAGAGTGAATGTACACACAGCACCAAACCAGGAAACACCTACATCTGGGCCCACAAGCTGGGAAGTCCCAAAGCAGCACACCGGAGTCTCATTTGGAGAGCCCCAGGGAAGTGTGTCCACTCCATGGGGGAGACTGCAGCTAAGCTGCGGGGAGCCTCTGACTTATATCCTTGAAAAGAACTACAGTCCTCTGGGTAGCAAACAGAAGAATGAGAGACGTTTGCTTGCACCAGGACACTGGCTAGATTCCCTGAGGTGTGCAAGCATTCCTGCTCCCATAACACCCTTATATTGGAAGAAGCTCTCATCAAGGCCAAATTATGGATATATTTGGAGGCTGCTTTAATCATCATCAAGGCCTACTTAGGCTGGCCAGGTTATTTTTGTTTGTTTGTTTGTTTGTTTTTTTTATAAAGATTTATTTATTGTTTTGGAAAGAGAGAGAGAGAGAGAGAGAGAGAGAGAGAGAGAGAGAGATACAGTCAGAGACAGAGAGAAGAGGGAGGGCCCAGAACAGTCTGCATAGTTGCACATCATTGTTTTTTTCCACATAATTTCATTCCACAGGTGGGCGGGGCTGTATAGGGCAGGAACTGGGTCGGGGTCTCGCCCCGGTGAGAACTGAATTGGGGGCACTCCCCAGTTCAGCATATGGGTCCGCACAGGCCAGGGCCAGAATTCGATCCTCGGTCCCCAGGGCTGCAAAGTAAGTGCCTAACCCACTGAGTCATCCCAGCTTCCCTGGCCAGGTTTTTTGTTATTTTTTATTACACCCTCATGTACTCATTTGAAGTATATTAGTTAAATTCATTATGCATCTTTATGCACTTCATATGATATACATTCTATACTTCTCTCCCCACCTCTGCTTGTGTCAACTATGTAGCCAAAAATTACCGACTTGGTACATGTCTCTCTACATTTTCTAATACATATAGAATCATATGCACATACGTATAATACACAGGGCACATATAAAACACATTTTGCCACTTTGTTTTACATCAATGCAATGTTGTATATATTTCTCTGCATGGTGCTTTTGTCCTTTATCTGTATATCATAAACATATTTCCAGGAAAATATATAGAGACTAGTTTTTCCCTTTTAATGTGTAGGTAATATTATATGAAGCTATTATAATATATTAAATTATTCTCCCATCAGCAGACATTTACTTTGTTTCTGAAACTACCAATCATATCTCTCTTACTATATTTTTATGCATGGATATTTTTATTTTTCTGGGCTAGAATGCAAGGGATGGAATTACTGAATAAAAGGATATGTGGATTATTAATTTTAATATATAATGAAACAGTGCTTTCCTTGAGGCTATAACTATTTATGCTTCTTTATTATATAAAACTTCTCTTTCTTATTTATTACCACTCCAATGTTTGCCTGTCTGAGAGTGACAGCCTATTGTTAAATTCATTTATATTCTCTTTGTGAAGTTGAGCATCTTTTTCCTGCATGTTTGTATTCATCCATACTTTCTCTTCTGTGAAATGCTTTCTTGCTCTCTGTTTTAGTTCAGTAACACAAATAGCTTATAAGTTCTCAGAGATCAACATTGGACTCCCTGTGTGAAAGCCTTTCTAGAAAAATGCATACACACAGAATATTGATTTACTCAGAAAATGCAGAAAGGATTCTCTGGATTTTAGGCTGATTAACAAAGATAAAATAACCATTTTCTTTGAGTAAAAATTAATACAAATATCCATCTCCATGTTTCATTATTTGGTTTTAAGTACAATTTTTGAAATAAATATTTTAAAGATTTATTTTATTGTTTTAAGAAACACAGAGAGAGAGAGAGAGAGAGAGAGAGAGAGAGAGAGAGAGAGAGAAGGGGGAGGGCCCAGAGCAGTCTCTGTAGTTGCACATCATCAGTTTTTTACATGGTTTCCTTCCACACAGGTGGGTAGGGGCCTCCTGCATGGGTGTTATGCATCCTGAGCCAGGGGCTGATCCAAGGGGTGAGAACTGAACTGGTGGCCTCCTGCATGGGAAACACACCCCAGTTCAGCATATGGGTCTACACTAGGTGGGGTCAGGATTCAATCCTTGGTGTCCAGGGCTGCAAAGCAAGTGCTTAACTCACTGAGCCATCATGGCTTCCTCTGTAATAGATTTTTTCAGGTAAAATTTGCATACTATAAAATTCATCTTTTTAAAGTGTATGATACAGTGATTTTTGGTATATTCACAGAGTTGTGACAATATTGTCACTCCAAAAAGAACACATATTCATTAGCAATCACTGTCTATTTCCTCTCCCTCCAGTCCCTGGCAGCACTAATCTATTTCCTGTCTCTACAGTTTGCCTTTTCGGACATTTAATATAAACACAATCAGACAATATGTTGGTTGTTTTGGGGTTTTTTTGTCTGTCTTCTTTTCCATAATGATTTCAAGATTCATCTATGTTGCAGCATGTCTAAATACTTCATTCTGTTTTATTGCTGAATAATATATCATTGGATGGATATACCATATTTTTATTCATTTATAAGTTGATGGGCCTTTGGGTCAGTGTGATGTGGGTTTAAATTCAGATTTTGATGGTCATTTCTTTTGTGACCTTCAGTAAGTGAAGAGAAATAACAATGTCTACACACTGGATTCTAGTATATTCTTGTATATTCTAGTATATTCTTGATAGGATTGTTGCAACAAGTAAAACAATGTGTCTAAAACAGTCCCTGATGAGAACTATAATAAGCAGAATCCAATCAGGAAATCAGAAGTCCCACGAATTACTTTAACAGAGAAAATTGAACATGGGGAGTGATTGAAGAGATAGAAAAGGAATATTGATGGGCCGGAGAATTTAGCTGTGGGACGCAGCTACACCTGTAGGGCTAGAATACGGGAAGGTGTGGGGCCAGGAGGAGAGCTCAGCTTGTCATTAACTGTTATGTGTTAGGGCGCTGTTTCTGCCGCTGCCAGGAAAAGGGGCTATTGCTAGAGTGATGCTGAAGGAATGGCAAGTAGACAAGATGGAGGCTCCCTCTTGCTTTCCCTTCTCTTTCTAGTGCCTCCCACAACCAGCACCCAGGAAGGAACAATCTAGCAAATGGGAGATGTTAATCTTAGAGAAAAAAGTGGCTTACTATACTAGTATAGTCCACCCTGTGATTTCTCAGCATCTATACACAACCCTGTATGCATTTTCTTTATTCTTTTGTTTTTGAGGGAAGGTGAAAGAGAGTGAGAGAGGAATGAAGGGGAGGGCCCAGAGCAGTCACCATAGTTGTACATCATTAGTTGTGACATGGTTTCATTCCACACAGGTGGATGTGAGTCTGTGTGGGGCGAGATTTATATAATTAGTAAATCCACTTGGAGCAAAATAGTACAGCTAGAAAATGGGTATAATAGACATTATTAAGGTATAGAGGATCACCATAAATGAGTTTACCAGGTTCAGAGTAAGTATTAAGTGTTATGAAATATTTATCTAGAACTGCATAAAAAGAAAGACCTATTCATACACCATTGGTAAACATATAGAACTTATTAGTATGGAACATGAACTAGAAACAAAATACAAATATAGGTTTGAAACTGCATTTATGAATACAGGATAGTAATTACCATCAAGTTAAGATTTGATTATCATGTTTTCAAGAGGTTCTTACAATAGTTCTATGAAAAAATATACTGGCTTTTCCAAAAGTTTGATATCACCAAACTTTCCCATGTCCCTTGTATAAAACATGATGCATAGGAGGCTGAGTGATATAAGTGAGTCTAAGAGGGGATTTGTGACTGTCCAACCAATGGAATATGGCAAAAATAATGCTACATGACATAAACAAACAAACAAAAAATTCACTTGTCTCTCCCTCCCTCTCAGGGCACTTCCCTTTGGAAGCCAGCTACCACCTTATGAAAAAACCCAGATCACAGGAAGGGGCCACATATAAGTGTTCCAGTCTAGAGTCCCACTAAAGTCTCAGTTTCAGCCATCATAAACCTCCAGACATGTGCATGAAGAAGACTTCAGACAATTTCAGCTTCCAGCAATTGACTATTCCAGACATTATGAAGCAGAGACAAGCTGTCTCCATTGTTCCCTGACCAAGTTCCTTAGAAACAGAAACCGAGAGAGAGAGAGAATAATCATCATTTTAAACCAGTGAGTTTTGGAATAATGTGCTATGTGACTTGTAACTCAGATTTAGATTGAGATCTTAACATTTCAGCAAGCTAGATAAAAATAATTTTGTACTATAAAATTGGAAGAGATGGAAAACTCCAGCAGTCTGACAAGTAAATGAGCAATCAAATGGGAGAAGCAGTGAGTTTAGTTAACCCTTTCAAGAAATTTGTTAGGGAGACAAGATATGTCTATTTCTCACTTCTTAAATAACAAATAGCTACTAAGAAATATAGATTTTGGAAAGCATTTTTTTTTTTCAATAGGAGAGATTTGATCATATTGCATGTTGAAAACAAAGAGCTATAGAGATGGGAGCATGTTGAAGGTGTGTGTGTGTCTGCGCAGGAGTGTGTGCTTGCGTGCAAGTGCTTGGTGGCACACACATGCATGTGTGCATGCGTGTGTATGTGATAACGAGAGGGCGGGGGAGAGAGAGAGAGAGAGAGAGAGAAGTTTATGAAAAAGTTCCCCTGAGAAGATGGAGAGGTAGAGAGCCTCTGGCACAGTAGAAATATTAACTGAGTAAACAGGGAAGTCCTTACCAAGTGAGGTCAAATGTTATCAGCTGCAGATCTGTTTGCTGCAGGTGAGTCAAGTGGTCCTCCCTGATGATTCTGTTTTCTCTGTGAAATTCAAGGTCAGCATATTTGTGAACAAAAAGAAAGTGCTAGAACTCAAAAAAAAAAAAAAACTGGGAAATATTTAGGGGAATGGCATAAGAAATTTATTATCATGAGGTAAGATGATTAAAAGTTGTGTAATGCTCCATATATACTTGAGGTCTCATTTTTAATTTTTTATTTCTGAATATTTTTCCCTAAGAATATTTCCCAAATGTTCTTTCTTCCAGATAATTACATGCATGCTAACATATACATATTTATATGTTATTTTATATAATTAAATTACAAATAATAATGATATTAATACAAATTTATTATATGTGTGTGGTACTTGACATTTACAGTTATTTCAAATTTAACACCAGCTGCTTCAACCAAGAAGTTGCATGTCCAATCAATGGCTTAGCATTTTGTTTTTGGTCAGCTTGGGCCTGGTGACCAATCACTGCTGTTGCATAGCCTCAGGTGGGATCAAAACTCTTCTCCCAAATATATGTATGGAATGGACTTCCAGACAGCTCTATAGGCTGTACTTAACTGATCCCAAGGGGATCAGGTGCTTTTGCCCCTATTCACCAATGCAAGCTTATTCAACTCTTGTGTCACCGAACCATCTAATATTACCATGAAACCTCAAACTCTGCTTACAGGATACAGACCCTTGCTTATCACATAAGACTGCTCCTTACACTTAGTTTCTTCTAATGCAGGGGTTCTCAACCTTTTATACCCAAGGGCGCATTCTAAAATATCGGTAGGGCGGCGAGCACCAGCTATTTCTAAGGATATTTATTATTGAACAAGAATAAAAAATAATAAAAATAATTTTAAAATAATAAATTTATTGTACAAATTATATACACACAAAGAAACATATATACAACACGTAATACAAAGTAAATAAAAAACACACGTATAATAAAATCATTTAAAAAAAACATAAAAAAAAAACAATCTGTCAGTGTGATCTTTGGCATTGCATTTCATTGGCCAGTGCCTCGTAATTAGGAGAGTATGACGACAACCCTGTTAGCAAACAATTATTAAGATGCTCATCGGTAAGTCGAGATCTATATCGTGATTTTATTAAATTCATGTTTGAAAACAAAGATTCGCAAAAATACGTTGACCCGAAAAAAGATTTGATTTTATATGCCGCTTTTTTTTTAAATGGGAACCTTTCTTTGTCGACTATGTTACATAAGTCCTCTGGTATTAAGGATTTTAGCCAAATATCGTTCTTAAGGTTAAAGATTTCTAACTCTAGTTCTTCTGCTT
>PVKE010032725.1:0-18319 GCA_004027555.1 Craseonycteris thonglongyai
AGTGCATAGTTATTTCTATTTTACTTTTTGACAGATAGAGAGAGAGACAGAGACAGAGACAGTTAGAGAACCAAACTGTGGGAACTCCCCAGTTCAGCACGTGGGTCCTGCCTGGGCCGGAGCCGGGATTCGATCCTCGGTCCTCATGGCCTCAAAGCGAGCGCTCAACCCGCTGAGCCGTCCCGGCTTTCCCCCCATGGATCACTTTAGATCAGGAATATACCAACAATTTTTAGGAAAAGAATGGGTCTCACTACTTACTCTTTTTGTGGCAGCAGGAGAAAAACATTTTTAACAGAAAAGTTTGAGATTTGAATTTTCAGTGTTTCTAATTCAATGCTGTCAATGACACTGACTTCTACTAGTTATTTAGCACATATGAATCATGTTATAGTTTCAAAATAATTTTCTATTAATAGTAACTTCTTACCATGAATCAGGCTTGTTTTATTATTTCCTCCTTCCAAAACAGCTTTGCTGGTCACATCATATTTGATTAATGTAATTAATTGCTCAGATGCTTAGCTGGCTGAATTCCTAAAGTCTGCCTGGTCACAGACAAATCTTTAGATTAAGAGTAGGGACAGTTTTACCTTTGGGGTGTCTGGTTGCCATGGACAAAGTTGGAGATGGACAATGGAGGGATTAGGGAAGATGTAGGACAGTCTGCCTTCACTAATGACAACTAAAGCATTTACAGGTGTTCTAGCTCATCCCTAACTCCAAGCCTTGAAAGACCATTCTTCATTCTAGAACTCTGCTGTGGTGTAGGACAGGATAAAGGTGGAAGGAAGGTCTGTTGGCAGAGTTCAGATTATTATCGACTGATTCCTCACCTCAAGTGGAAATCGATGAGACCATTTTAGATCAGGAATACACCAACACTGCTTTTCCTAGTTGCTATTGACAAGGGACACCTTGAGTAATTCTGAGCATGAACTCAGAGGCAATTCTAAACCTGGAATAAGAATAAAGCTCTGCTTCATCATGACTCAAAAGGAAAGCCTCTTTGAATCACAGCGTTTGAATCTGAGTCACTCAGCAGTGTTTTCTTTGTTCTATAAGGCAATTTAAGCACTAAGGTCTATCTAAAGCAATGGTTCACAACCTTTTGTCACTTGTGCACCCCTTTTAAATCCATTTCTATAAATTGTACCCCTTGTTTATAAAACAGCTGATTTTAAATACTGACACTTTTGTTCAGTGCTTATCTTAATGTAAAATAGTGGAAATGAGGCAATAAGTTAGGAAAGAAAAACTGCTACACTAAAAGTACAAACCACAGATTTAATTTTACAATATTTGTAACAGTTAAATATTGATAATCAAGTGCTGAACAAGTATATAACAAACTTTTAATTGATTATAATATGAATAATAATTTGTATTTGTGTTATCTGCAAAGTATCTAATAATTGTTATGCAGATCTCCAGCCTATTGAAACATTATTAGTGAGATCATTGAACTTGCTTTGATGCACTGTTTCTTGAAATCAGGCTCAAATGATACAAGACACAGTCTTAAATCCGGACTTGCGTTAAGCTTGTTGTAATACTTATTTCTTATGAAGGTGTGAGAAGAAAAAGCTGTTTCCACTTGTTCAGTATTAGTAAATGGCAAGAGCTATTTCAGTGCCTTCTCACTGAGCTGTTCATATTCCTCACTGACATCTACCCAGAAGATAATAATTTCTTTTAAAATCAGAATTTAAAGAAGAATGGGTTGAAACTTCGATTTACTGTTCTTTTTCATTGATTAGTAGTCTAGCTTCTTTGAAGAATTTTTCACTGACAGGAATCTTGTCCGTGTTGAGGGGAGTACTTATAAAAGGACACTTTAAGACCTTCCAAGTGACTTACAATATTCTTTTTCATGTTTTGGGATAGGTGCAAGTCAGTCTCAGATAAGAAGTTCTGCAGAGTTTCAAAAAATTCAGGTTTACCTCTTTCAATATACACTTTCCAAATATCCAGTTTTTTAATCATTGACTCAATTTTGTCAGTTACTTTGAATATAGTGATTGAGCTGTTTTGAAGTCTCAAGTTGAGTTTGTTTATTTCTATAAAAATACCTGATAAATATGCAAGACTTGGAAGCCAATCACTGTCCTGAAACTTTGGAGCAAGAGGGAAAGGATAGTCTTCCCAAAATACCTGAACTTCATGTCTGAGTTCAAACATCTGTGTAAGTACTTTGTCCCAAGATAGCCACCTTACCTCCATATGCAAAAGTAATGAATGTGCTGTGAATGCTGTGCATTTCTTCACAAAGAGCTTTAAACAATCTGAAATTTTATGGTATGACTTAATAAAATTTACAACTTTCACAGCCTTGTCTAGAATATCTTTAAGGGGAAGCCAGGATGGCTCAGCGAGTTGAGCACTTACTTGCTTTGCCGCTCTGGGGACTGGGGATCAAGTCCCTAGCTCTGGCCCATGCAGACCTGTGTACTGGGCTGCAGTGTGCTTCCCATGCAGGAGGCTCCCAGTTCAGTTCTTTTAAAGATTTATTTTTATTGTTTTTGACAGAGAGAGAGAGAGAGAGATACAGAGACAGAGAGAGCGGGGAGGGCCCAGAGCAGTCTCCATAGTTGCACATCATTGGTTTTTCCACACAGTTTAATTCCACAGGTGGGTGCGGGGCTGCACAGGGCAGGAACTGGGCCAGGGTCTCACCACAGTGAGAATCGAACTGGGGGCACTCCCCAGTTCAGCATATGGGTCCACACGGGCCGGGGCTGGGGTTCCGTCCTCGGTCCCCAGGGTTGCAAAGTGAGCACTTAACCCACTGAGCCATCCCGGCTTCCCCCAGTTCAGTTCTTACCCCCTGGTTTGCCCCCTGGCTCAAAGGGGGCATGCCTCCCATGAGGGAAGCCCCCAGCCTGGTTTCTGCCCTGAGTGGCCCCTGTCCACCTGTGTGGAACAAAAGCTGGTGACCTGCAGCCGTGGAGACCGCTCTGGGCCCTCCCCCTTCTGACTCTCTCTGTCTCTGTCAAAAACAATCAAATAAATCTTAAAAAAAAAAAAAAAAAAAGAACATCTTTTAGTTCCCTAGAAAGAAGCTTTGATGCAAGACTTTGTCTCTGAATGAAGCAATGGCTCCATGATAAATGGAGAGCTACTTTTTAAATTTGTCCATGTAGGCAGATAAACAACCTGACATAGGCTTGCCTCCATCAGTGCATACACCACAACAATTCGACCAACTAATGTCCTTTTCAATGAAATACCCATTGATTGCATTAAAAATATCTTCACCTGTGGTGTGTTCTGTCAATGGGTAACAAAGCAACAGGTTTTCCTCAATTTCATTTCCTACCAAGTACCTTGTGGTGACAAGCAAAATAGATAAATCAGCAACATCTACACTTTCATTGATGTGAATGAAAAAAGAATTTACTTTTTCTAATTCTGTCTACTACTATAGCTTCAACATCATCAAACATTTCCTGAATTCACCAAGATACTGTATTGTTTCAAAAAGAGATATGGTAGTATTGATTTTGTGCACACATTCTTCACCAAACATACAAAAAACAATATCTTTAATACAAGGAAAAATGAAATCTTCAGCTATGGTGTGGTTTTTACCACATTAACTATGCAATAAGCAATACAGTATGAAGCCTCAACTGCATTCTCACTGTCTTTCTTTTCTGACATCATGGGTGAAGTAACAGTTGGATGCTTTTCTAAATGCCAAAAATACTGTATTTCTTTGTTTTTATACAAAGGATGTTTAGTTTCTAAATGCTGCATGAGTAGAGAGTGTTTCATGCAACTGTTGGATATTTCCCTACACACAACACAGGAAGTCTTTATTTGTGGTCATCATCCCCTACAAACAAAAACCCATATTTAATATACTCTTCAGAGTATTTTCTTCTATGCAGTTTTGAGGCATGCACCTTTTTCCTATCTCCCTATTTGGGTGTACTTGTAGCTGCAAACATGTGTTCAAAAGTGCATGGTGATGGGTTATTATCCACATCAAGTTTTTTTTTTTTTTTTTTTAACAATTCCTGCTTTCAACCACTGATCCATAACTGACACACTTAAAAATCAATGAGAATAGTAACTGAAACTATGTGAAATATTGCATTAAAAAAAAAAAACTACTTGAAAAGAATCACAATTAAAGACAACACACTCACAGGATGCTGGGATAGCTCAGCAGGTTGAGCACATGCTTTGCAACCACGAGGTCCAGGGATGAGTCCCTGCCTCATCCCATGAAACCCCATTAGCTGAACTGTGGTGCAACTGGTAACCGCTGGGATGACAGTGAAGGCTCTCACCTCCCATACAGGAGGCCCCCAGTTCAGTTTCTGGCCCATGAGGCCCCACATCCATCTGTGTGGAATGAAACTATGTCACAACTAATGATGTACAACTATGAAGACTGCTCTGGGCCCTCCCCCTTCTCTCTCTGTCTCTCTCTCACACACACTTTTTCTCAAACAAAATGAATCTAAAAAAAAGACAACACACTTTTACGCAGCCAATAACTAAACTGATCAAACAGTCTGACTATGGATGTATTTATATGTTTGGGGAAGTTCTAGAAATGTCACAAGTGGATTGTTCTGGCACTGCGTAATGATTGGTAGAGAAGCGGTTTGGGGAAGGGTTCATAGCCATGCCCTCACCAATCATCATTCACTAATGTGATCTAATTTTGAAGTGTCTCCGTTAGTGGTGATTCAAACTTAACATTTATTGCTCTATAACTAACATTTACGTTTTTCACCTTGTTTTTCACCATTACTGATTATTTTTCATGAACCCCCGAAAGGCCTACCATGTACCTCAGAAGTGTACATACCACCACTTGGGAACCAATGATCAAAAGCAGGTCTTTTGATTCTTAGCCTTTCCCCTCAGCAAACTTCCATCTCAATTACTCCATAGAAACAGTAAGATTGCCTTTAAATATTGGTTTTAAGGAAAGACTACTTCATACAAGCAGGTTTGGCAAACTTGAAGGCTTGGGAGAGTCACTAGAAATTACTGTCAGTTCTGCTCTAAAGCTATCTCTGCACCTGGAACACACGGCTTGCCAGATAGCCCCTTTAATATGATTACTCTTACCTTTCCTCTTCCTCCTTCAATGTTTTTCTGGTTTTCTGATTTACCAGCAACTTCAGGGGAGTTAATACAAGTGAAACCTAACAAAAGTTTTGACCTTCTGTTGCTACCAATGCACTGATGATGCATCATCACAAACAGTATTTTTAGAGACTTTCAAGTGTTATATTGGGCTGGCTCATATTTAAGTCATCCTCTCCACCTCCCCCAAACCTCTCTGGTTTTTTAAAGATCTTCTGAGTCTCTACAACCATACTTGCAAAAAAAATAAATTATTTGTCACCTAAACTTACATGTCTCATGCTATTTACTTAATTCTATCCTCTTGATTTCCAAAGTCCTGCCTAACAGACCTCAAACTATAATACCTAAATTTTATACCTATAGGAAAAGCTGAATGTAATATTCCAACACTCACCCTTTTAATTTCTTCCCCAGTTTCAGCCCCTTCATTATCTTGTGTGTCCTACCTCTCTTTTCCCATTTTCTCCCTCTCTCTCCCCATACAATCTCAAATGTTCAGATATCAGATGAGAGGCACAGATGATCTTCATCACTTAGGGTATGGCCCCTCTTTCATATAATAGCCATTTATGTAGCCAAATACCATTGGAGTTTTCCTTCCTTCATCTTCAACCCTCAGCCCACCCCCCCCCCACACACACAACTGAACCATTCTAAGCATTCTTACACATTCCTAGTAGTTTCATATTCTGTCCGATATGTATCTCATGCCTCTTACTGCTCCAATAAGAAGGTGGGCAGATAGGGCATCATGGTAAGATGCTGTCAAGAAGCTTTACCTCTTCTTGCATTATAATAAAGTATGAAATTAAGTGTAGACTTAGGAATCATATTCTAATAGATTTCTCTTTCTGCTCAGAGGATTCAGTAACTATATGTTTCAAAGTGATTTGTTACCAAAATCTGCTATGCAAGGGAGCCTTATGTTCCATTGTTCTGAGTCGGGGTTACATGTTTCTTTTTATCTGAATCAGAAGGAACCAAGAAAGTAACTAATGGAAATCAAGAAATGGAGTTTGAAAGGCAGGGACTATTAACAGAGCAATAGAAAAACAAAAAAGGGAAAATGTTAGGGTAAGAAATAGCACAAAGTTCAGGTATAAAATTAAAACAACAATATCACATGAAAATATAAGGAATAGTATGTGGACAATTCAGGAGAAATTACTCTGTAACTTTGCCTTGCTGGGCAGCAAAAAATTCCTGGAAAACAAAAACAAGCATCTGCTGTCTTCCTCATTGTATCCTTAGTACCCAGCACAGTGTATACAGAGGGTGCTAAAAATATATATACACATTTTAAGGAAAAAAATTGTATTAAACTTGTTATACTCAATATATACCAATAACAAAAGATGAATACAAGTCACATTTGACTTCTGCAATTACAAGAGGTGCTCAAAGTGGTTACTATCAGTGTCCAGACACTTCTGATTACGGCAAACTACTACTTTAGTAATGTTGACCAAAGTGTCCACTTGTATCTCTGCACATGCCGTTTTATTTACCACACGTCTCAAACTTATCACAAATGTGCGCAATTGTTAGGTGTGTTGGAGGTTCTGTTGCATACTCATGCCTCCGTTATAGTTGTACTTCCACAACATTCTCGAATTCCAAATATCATTTCAAAATGGTATTCAAAATGTGTATACATTGTTTTTGGTTTTTTGGTTTTTTTGGCACCACTGGTATTTGTGTAAGAAATATAACACTGGTCAAACTACTCAATGTTTTCGGATAAACTATACGTTTCAGTGACAGTCACTACCATGCCCCACAGGCCCTATCTATGGCAGGTGAGTGGGGAAAATGAGTGAAAGGAATGTGTAGGGCTACAGTTCATCTGGCTTCAAGGCGGGTGAGGGTGGGGGGAAGCGAAGAGAAAACCAGCTCAGTTGAGCTGATACGAGACTATCTTTTACATTATTGTCTGCCAGCTCCTGCCCAACTTCCCTGGTCTCCCTCCACTTTGTTGACCTAACCCAGGAGTTAGCCAGGGGCAGCTCCGTTGTAACAGGGCAGTCTCTTGGGGGCAGTATGGCTCCTCTCCCTCGGAGTCTCTCGCCTGCACCTGCCAACGCTGCCCCTCGCACCTCTGCAAAGATGCAGAGGCCGAAGCACGTTGCTGTGCGGTGCTGAAATGCTCCCAGAGTCCGTGTCGCGCGCCAGGTCCCTAACACCCACTGGGATCCTGCGATCGCCTCTGGGATCCCAGTGGGTGTTCTGGTCCCTTCCTTAGGATTTCCCCGTTTCTGGCTCCAGGCCCGCTTCTCCGGCCCACACCCGCCACTTGGGGGGCGCCCCAGGCTCGCGGCGGTCCTCCACGCCCTGGGGCACCCGGCAGCGCGGGCCGGGCGGGCAGGGGGAGGAGCGGGAGACGGGAAGCCGAGAGGGGGCGCCGGAGCTGGCGCGGTACGCTGCCCCACGAGGGATTTGTCGTCTTCAGCTGCAGCAGCTGCAGCTGCGGCGGGAAGAGGGGTGGAGGGTGGTGGAACGGCCGGAGCCCCGGCCAGGAGGCAAGGAGGGGGGCCGCGAGGCTTTGCCAGGAGAGCCGGAGGGGTGCTAGGCTCCCCCGCCCTCCTTCCGGGAGCGAGGATGCAGACTCTGAAACTGGCGCTGCTGGGTTGAGGCGCACGCAGGGGAGTTGCAGCGCGTGGCTCGGTGAGTGTGTCTCCTGAGCGCGGATAGGCGGGGGAGGCGGAGGACGAGGAGGAGGAGGAGGAAAGGAGGAGGAGGAGGGGGAGAATGCCCGGAGCCGCCGCTGCCGCCGCCGCCGCCGCCGCCGCGATGCTCCCGGCTCAGGAGGCTGCGAAGCTGTACCACACCAACTATGTGCGGAACTCGCGGGCCATCGGCGTGCTGTGGGCCATCTTCACCATCTGCTTTGCCATCGTCAACGTGGTGTGCTTCATCCAGCCCTACTGGATCGGCGACGGCGTGGACACCCCGCAAGCCGGCTATTTCGGGCTCTTCCACTACTGCATCGGCAACGGTTTCTCCCGGGAGCTGACCTGCAGGGGCAGCTTCACGGACTTCTCCACGCTGCCCTCCGGCGCCTTCAAAGCCGCCTCCTTCTTCATCGGCCTCTCCATGATGCTCATCATCGCCTGCATCGTTTGCTTTACCCTCTTCTTCTTCTGCAACACGGCGACCGTGTACAAGATCTGTGCCTGGATGCAGCTCACCTCCGGTGAGTGTGCGCTCACCTCCACGGAGGCGGGGGGACCCCGGGGCGCCCGAGCCGGAGGGGCGGGAGTGGGAGGGACCGGGCTGCGAGCGCCGCTCGGCGCCGAGCAACTTCATCCGCTCAGGCTGGGGCTGTGGGAGGCCGGGATCCCCGGGTTCGCCGGCTACTCTCCCAAGTGCGGGGACGCCACACACAGTGGCCCGCTGGAGGCAGGACGGCTGCTGGGCCGAGTCCGCTCAAAACTAAACGTGGGGAGGACCTGCCGCTTCGGGTGCGTGCTGAGACTCAGGAGGGACGGGCACGGAGAGGCGGAGAGCGGTTCTGGAGAGGTTCTAGTTGAAGGAGAGTCAGCCTGCGCGGTCTGTCCCTTTCTGGGACTGTTTCTGTCATTGGTTCGTTGTGTGTGTGTGTGTGGGGGGGGGGGTTAGAATTATTTGTCCCTGTCCCGGGCAGTTATAAAAATGTTATTCTGCCTCTGAAAATGAATACACTCTAATTGTTTTGGGTTTCACCCTTTTAAGAAGATTGTGGCTTACGATGTTCCTTAGCACGTCCCCAATGTCAAGTCTTCGGTTTGCTTCCATTCCGTCTTTAAATAGAGAGAGGTCTTGAGGAAATCAAGGTCTCAGTTTTGAGAAGTGGCTTTAGGGAAATGGGCAGAAAGGAAAGCCTGTTTCGTTAGCATCTCTGATTACTCTTTGCCTCTTAGTGATACATTGTTGCTAAGCTGAAGGATATGAAAGTATTTTTTCCTGAGTATCAAACTTACTTTTAACCTAGAAAGTACGAGGGTGTATTTCCCCATGGCTTTGGAGAGCCGTCCAACAACACCGATCTGCCTGCGGGGAAGCGTTACCCTCCCTGCCAGCCGGCAGGGTGCCCGGCCTTCTGAAGGCGGACCGCGTTCTCTGACATGGACACCCTCCCTTGCCAGCGTTGTCTGGTCCTTCAGATTTTATGGATGGTTTGGTGTGGAGGAATCAAGGCTGTTGCAGGCAGCCAAATTTTCTCATTTGAGTTTTGTTTTATTTGATTATTTTCATACTTCAGAGACGTTGCCTTCAAGATTTTGTAGTTATTCCTGTGCTTGGGAAGGTTTTCTGGGAGGAGGGATTTGATCCTCACGCTTACCAGAGTGTTGTATGATGGTGAAATCCTTAAAGGTGCTGAATACAGCTCTGCTCATATGACATAAGAGAAGCTTGTGGGAGACAAAACTATAATAGTATGGAAGTATTTGCTTTGTATTAAGCATGTCTCAGCTGATTTTGATTTGCCATGAACTTGCCCCATGGGAAAGGCACCAGCAGAGGCCTCCTGAAATGTAAGAGTTCTTTGCTTTTCCTCTGTCCTTCACTCCCAACTTCTTGAAGCACCCTTCACCACACTATGTTTTCATATGTAATGTAGACTCTTATGGCTGTTTCAAGAGCAGGCTAACTTTGAGATGTGGAATAAATTCGTGTGTTGCAGTTGTTCTGGATACTTAA
The DNA here is from genome assembly GCA_004027555.1 of Craseonycteris thonglongyai. Lineage (NCBI taxonomy): Eukaryota > Metazoa > Chordata > Mammalia > Chiroptera > Craseonycteridae > Craseonycteris > Craseonycteris thonglongyai. The sequence continues at coordinate 9,793 of PVKE010032725.1, forward strand.
CTCTAGTTTGACTTTGAAGATATTGAGGATGCAGATGTTTCAGAAAAAGAATTGACTGCACAGCTAATTTTAATTTTTCTAAGTTAAATGACCTATTTAGACAGTTGATTCACAAATTAGATTGTTTTTCAAAGGGCTGAAAGTAATTTGCAGGTAATTTCTCAACAACACATTTCTAAATATTTTTATGAAATTTTTGTACTCTAAACCCAAGTTTTTGCTTTTTCTTTTAGAAGGAAAGAAAACTATCTTTGAGAAAGAATTACCAGCTTTGAAGTTAATACAAACTGCACCTATCACAAGGATACTTTTAGTTTTCTCTTCCTGGAACGATCACACAAAAATAATTTATTCTGAGGTAGTAAAATACAATGTTGTGTTTTCAGAAATTTAACATAAATATACTACCCTGTTTCCTATATGTCAGTGTAATGTGATGATAGCCTTTGTACTCAAGAAGATATAAGAACATTTACTTTATTTTTGGAGCAGTACAGATCATCAAGTTCGAGGTGTATTTTTTAAAGCCTTTATTTTCAATTTATTAAGTATTTTATATCTGGGTAAAACACAGAACGACATTAATTAATGAAGTATATTAGTTGAACAAGACAGGATGATGATGATGGGGAAATTCATAATCAAAGTCATTATATTCACACATTCTTAAGGAATGGACTATAGAAGATATTTCTGAAAGAGGTCACGTCTAATGTGGTTTTCGGGGTTTTTGTTCTAAAGTCTCATGACCCTAGCAGGATAATGTAAGTTACTTTCAAAGTTTGGTGTCTAACCTTTAGGCATTCTTCTTTAATGTTAAGACTTCTCGTACTTTTAACTGTACCAAGGGTAATCTCAAGCATAGCGTGCTACTGTGAAAGATGAGACTGAATGCGCCATTTGCTTATCAGAGACTGTTTAACCCTCATTGAAAGCCAAATGATTAACTTGTGTATTTAGTTATCCAGGCACCTTAATATAGTAACATCATTAATTAGAACCAGGTAGAATGTAAAATCCCACGTGAAGTGATGAGGTAGGAGACTTTCTTGTGGCAATACAACATCAAATATCATTCTTTTTATGATTCTGAGCAATGAACTAAAAAAAAAACCCACTTAGTTTATTGGACCTAAAGATGATGTTGCTCTTTTATCTAGATGTGTAAAGTAGGTATAATTAGTGGTGCTATTATGAATAGCTGCGTTTGCTCTTACCTCTATCATTATTAACCTCAGTGGAATGAAACTACAGAATTAGGAGTTAGTATGTCAGATTACTGTTGGCTATAGTCCTGTAAAGACTGAAGACATAAAATAAATAATAACAATCAAAGATGCTAAATATCCAAATCTACAGAGAGACAACTTTTTGGGAAGAAAATAGAGGTTTTTCTTCTTTCTGTATGATTTTCCTAACACTAAAAGAAAAAAAGATTGGGAATGGAATTTTGGCCCTCTGGGAACCTGATTCTCTGATTCACTGGTTTTGTTCTTTAAACAGCATTTCAGTCTGTTTTGAATCTCATAAAGATGTTTTGTTTATTTTACTGACTATAAGTTATATCTCGAATTGTTTCTAGAAGCCCATGTGTTAACCATTATAGGCCAAAGAAATCTTTTATTTATTTATTTATTTATTAAATTTAATGGGGTGACATTGGTTGGTAACAACTAGATAGTTTCCAGATGTACAAGTCCACATCACATCACCCATGCATCGCACTATGTGCCCACCACCCAGAAATCTTTTCTTTTTTTAATAAGCTAATACATTAAGGTAGAAATTAATGTTTTATTTTCTATATCTACTATGGACTACTTGGTTAAAGGCAGCAGGTGAGAGGGTACTCACTTTCATGTATGAAGAAGGGCCACCTGATTTAGGTTGGATTTCCTTATTCAGGAGCAATAAGGATGTGAGATGGGGTTTCATTCACCGCATCTCTTACCCCTTGTCATTCTAAGTGTACAAACAAGAAGGGCCACCAAGATGGCATGGCTCTGTGGCGAGGGCTGAGTTGCTTAGCTACTTTCCTTTGCCTCCTGAGCCTTAGTTTTCCCCATCTCTTTTTAGCCAGCTTGCTTCCTTAAATTTTATAGCTTTGTCATTTTGGAGAGATGAGAATCACCAGAGGCAATCCTTGCATTTCTTAGCCTGCAAGACTAGCCTTTGTAATGTTAGACCACCTTATCTCATGGCATCTAGCTCTTGTTTATATCTTAAAAGCATTTGAGATTACAGATGTGTTTATGTGTTTAATATCTATCTTTTCTAGTGCATTGAAATTTCCATAAAGTCATGTCTGTTTTTCTTCATATAGCATAGAAGTCAAGATTGTGTACACTGGTGTAAAATGTTTGGGTTTAAACCCTGACTCTATACTCACTGACTGTGTGACCTGGGGAATGAATCTCTCTCTACTTGAGTTGCCTATTTGCAAAGTGGGCATATAATTGTCCTTACCTAGGAGACTAGTACAAGGATTAAATAAGCTAATTTGTATACTGGTAACAGTAGCTGGCACATAGTAAGCAAGCACTATTTATGAGTTAGGTTTGGTTACTGTTCTTGTGTTGTTATTATTGCTATATCATGGCACACAGCAGTACATGTATGGCACAAAGTGGGTATTCAATAAATTTTTGTTGAGTTAATGAATTCAAAAAAATGAATGATTAGTTTGGCAAGTGAAATGAGGAAGGGGCTATTTAAAATTTCCTATGTGCCATGTTGAGAAGTGAGTATAATATACTTTGAAAGCCATAGTGCTCATCTTTCTCATTGGTTTATGACATCAGCAGTAATCACACTAGAAGAACTCTTCCGAAATTCTTTGATGACAATGGACGTGATTTGACAGCCTAATTCATGATGGTCTTATTCTCAAATTGAGGCTTTCTCTGATGCATAGGTCATAATTTTCATTATAACACTGGGGTGGACTGTTATATCTTAGAATTCAGCAAATTTTCCGTGACCATTTAGTTTCTCATGAAAAAAATCACATTATTCAAAATGGAGGTTTAATGTAAGCATCAAAAGAGCAGGATTTTTTTTTTCTTTTTCCCATAAGTGCAGGGACCCATTTTCAGGTTGGATTTCCTTATGTGCCTTCAGGAACAATCTGAAAAGACAAGGATGTGACTTCCAGGTTCCCCATTCATCCTTTTTGGGCGTTGTTGTGCAGATGTGCTTTTCTTTGACCTACTAGGGAGCCTGCCAAGCTGCACATGCGCAGGTGGGTGGCCCTGAGAGTGTAGAGCTCTGATGTGGGTGCCCTGGAAAGGGGACAAGGGTGGGATTCACTCAAGTGCGGAGGTGGCATTCGGGGCTGTCCACACTTCTTACCATTTGGCTGGTGCTGAGCAGTTTGAGGAAGTGAGGTCTTGCCTTCAAGAGCTGCCAATCCAGCATGAGTCAGTTATGGAATGACCATAGAGGGGTTTTTCCTCTGCCCAAGCGTTTCAAACTCCCCCAGATGCAGAGGAATGAATGTATACCCCCGGCAAAGGCAGTTTTCATTGTCTAACAACATATTTCAGTTCTAAGAATTTTTTATTTATCAAGCTAAACTTATAAGGGAGTGATTTGAAATGAGAACTTAGAAACTTTTTTCTTTTTTGCTTTAACACGTATGTAGTGTGACAAGAAATGTGACAATTGAAGAGATGTTGGGAAAATACATTAATGTGAGTGTCAGAACAAATTATTTTTATAACAGTAGGATTTTAAGTGAATATCTGTGAAAAATAACAGGCCCCATATAACCCATAAGATATATTGTTAAAAAAAAAAAAAAGATATGTTGTTAGGTGATTTTTTTTTCTTAGAGGAAGACTGTACATTTAACAGTTTTTATCTATTGTAAAAGTATTAGCAAGATGTTTGAAAACATCTATAAAAAGTACATACACACTTACATACCTATGTATCTAACCAAAATGTGGTACAGATGTTTAACATGAAATCAATTATTTAGTGATTGGGGCTTGTGTTTGGTATGAGGCTATGAATGCAGATAACCAGGATACTATATTACATTTTATGTGCATACCGTAGAAATCTTTCAAAGTGAGATAAAAAAAAAAGCAACAGCAGGGCATATAGCTATAATTGCAGTATGTGGCTCAGTGCACTGCTGTGTGTGATGTGAGGAGGTAAACTAGGGAGAGAGGGGTAGAAAGAACTTCATATACTGGTGTGAAGCAAAGAATACTTCAGGAAAGTTCTAATTTGGGGCTTAATAGCATAATAACTGGGAGAGTTTTAAAGTGTAATTTTTATAATATATTTGAACTTTGGGGATCAGCACCAGCTTTAATTAATGTGATTTATCCTTATAATGAGTCGATTGGAACTTTTATTTGATATGAGGAAAGACCAAGGAGCTGACCTTCATTCTTAATAATATCAGGAAGGTAACAAAGAAAGTAAGAGGTTGGTTTATTTAGCAAATAGTAGGTAAGTTATTTGGTGACTTAAACAAAGCTGTTATAAAAAGTCATTGGAGCATTAAAAAAAAAAGAAATATACAAAAACAACCTCTCCTAGAATCATAAATGTTCAAATAATTGACATCATGCAGCTGTCAAATTATGGCTACTATTCTATGATGCTCCTACTACACAGAATCATTGTACCATTTGTAGTTAAATTGTCCTAACTATAATCTTGAGCGAGTTTCTCATCTCATTTCTTAAAATAAGAGAAAAATTAGTGGTTTGCTTGTAAGAGGAAGATAAATAATTTTTTTGCTCAATCTAGACATGAACTATATCTTGCTCCTATTGGGCAGAATAAAGGAAGTAAGTACATCTTTCTGAAATAGAGTTGCTGGCATGAAATTGCCAGAATGGGTCTTCTGTACTTGGATTCTGACATCTTCCCCAGCCTAATGAAACCAGTTCTGTGGCAGGGTAGAGGCTGTCTGTATGTGCTCCATAGGAGAAGAGATCCTAAATGATAGCCTGAATGAATTTAGACTAATTGCATGAAATTTTGAGATTATCGATTATTCATTAAAGGGCTAATGGAAGGGTTGTGACAGGCAATCAAATGAATGATAAATGATTATCAATCAGAAAAGAGGCCTTTGCTCAGACAGGCAGAACTTAACTAGAGTACTCTCCATATTTTTTGCCCTATTAGAAAACAATGGCAGACAGGAGTTTGAAGGGAACTCAGCTTTAGCTTTTGTACAGAATATATCACAGGCCCATTTACTTTAGTATCTGGAAACCATTTGTGGAAATGGTAATAGTCTGTGAGGGGAAATAGTCTGTGGTTTTAATGAAGATTAAAGAGTGAGGCTGCAAAATCAAAATAGGAAATGTATATCGACAGAAGGCGCAATGTTTGAAAAATAGGTAAAACAAAAAAAAAAGTCTGGGAAAAATATCCAGCCATTGTCAATATAATATAACGAGAACAGTTACATGTGTAGATATGTTCCAGATAGCCCTTGTATATCCAGCTGTGAAGAATGGCAAGGGTTAGGGAAGTGACACCAAAAATAGTTGAAGTATGAATATAAAAACCTTGATGAAATTCAAGGTTGAATTTGATAACATCAAAAGCTTGTTGATTTGATATAATCAATGGCTTAAAATGTATTGACAAAGGACAAACAGAGAGCTAGAATATGCATTACAGGGCAAAGCTGTGTGCAAATCCCAGTTACCAAGAGAGAAAAATTATGGCTTCACCCCTCTCCCCCATAATAGGGATTTCTAATAAATTTTAAGATCAAGGTGTTTAAAGGGAGAGATGGTCAAATTTCTTGTATGGCAGATGGGAATATGGAAAAGGATTAAAATAAGTCAACCTAGAAAGAAAATCACTGTAAAATTTGATAAAAAGCATTCTATAGTTTCTCTTTGAAAATCTAGTTACAAATTGTGAAGCTAAATTGATTTTCATAATGGCTTTAATGGGGAAAGGGTACTTACAATGAGTATTTAGGGTAAATATATTTACAGAGCATTTTAAATACATGTATAGTACAAGCCAGTTGATTGAATTTATCTAAGATTCAGATAATTAACAACCAGCAATATTGTGGATCTGTGCAATGCCAAATATTAGTTAACTAAATATTCACATTTTAACCAATTAACTGGACAAGGTTAGTACTGATAGTTGGCATTTAAAAAAAAAATCTTCATAGGGAAAGGAACGCTGTACTGCAGTATTTTACAAATATTGTTGGTGACACTTTGATGGGTCATGATGTCAATTTAGTGTATAATGAGCAGCATTAAAATTTGGATTAGAACAGAATAGAGAATATGCATGCAATGCAAGCAGTAAGGGTTTTGTAAAACCTTTATTTCCTAAAATATTTACATATGTGTATGTGGTCTAGATTACAATGTATAATGTATTGCTTATTATGGATTTAGTTAAAACATTTGAAAGATATTATTTTGGAGAAAAGATGATGTAGTATGACTTTGAAAAAATAATTTTCTCTTCTTTAGAAAATTGTGAAAGTTTTGCACCAATTTATAGGTAATTTTGTATTAGAGGGTAAAATAGGTAAACTATATTTAACCTAAGTGATTTGAGACTTTTTTTTTTTGCCTTGCTTTTCTCACCTCTATTAATGACTTTTATTGCTAAAGAACCCCAATTACATTATAGGTTGACTGAAAATAAGAACAATTGTTTTCTGATGTGATTTGACTGGCTAGTCATGCTATTTTGAAAAAAATGGTGTGGTCCACCTCTGAACAACAGTCTAGCTAAGCAAATATTTAAACAAGTATACTTAGTTCAGTGCCAAATGGATATAGACTCATAGGCTTTTAGAAGTTGGAAGGATATTAAAACTTATTTTGCAGTCTCCTGATTTTGCAGATAAAGAAATAATAATTGTAAACACTAACTACTGAGCAACTACTACTTGCAAGAAAACCTTTAGTTTAGTATATTTAATCTTCGCAACAATTATGCAAAGTTAGTATTATAATACCCATTTTGCAGATGAAGAAATTGAAGCTCAAAAATTGTTCATAGTCACAGAGCCAGTAAATGATCTGAGCTATAATCAGACTCTCCCCAGGCCCCCCAGCATGTTGTCTCAGAGTCATAAATTAAGAGTCTTCCCAAAATTATACCTTGAAAGAATTGAAACTATTAATAACACTAATCTCATTCCCTGTGCAGTACTATTTCTACCACTTTCTTCTGCCTTCCAACTTAATGTGGCATTTGTTTAGTATAAATTTTTAATATAAAATTTCATCATTTTGTATCAACATGAAGGGAGGGAACTGCCATTTACAGGGAAAATAATTGTCTACATATTTACCAGATTCCCCTCTTCAAGCATGCTTAGGCGTGACAAGGTACTTCTCATCCATCCTTTTCATTTCCCTAGCCTAGATAGAGCCTTCATGTTTCTTTGCCCATATTGTCTCTTTGGTTATTCCTCTGATATCATAGCTATCAGTCTTAGACTACGAACCCTCTAGAACAAGGGCAAATGTCAGCATTACTGGCTCTGTATCATCCATACCTGCCCTGCATCATATATGGAAACATTCTTAATAGATGGTGGTGGTGATGAAAGTGGTAATGGTGGAAAGGATCACAGACACAGTTCTGGGTATCAGGGTGGGGAAGTGGTTGTAAGATTTGCATCTTGACTTGGCCACTTATTGGCTGGATGACTTTGGGCAATTCATCTAACTACTTTTGACTTTTCATATTCTTGATGTTATTTTTCTAAGGTTTATATAATTCTACTCCAGATACAAAGAGATTGCTAATTATGGGCATTAAAATATATCATCTGCTAACCAAGTGTTACTGAGTATTTACCCACAAAGTAAATGTTAGGAAAATCATCAAAGGTAGGGTGAAATTAAAGCAGAAAGCAAATAGAATACAATCCTAGACAGATAGGTAAGTAGTCAGAGTTAGATTTCCTCAATATAATGACCTTAAATAAAAATACCTATATTTTATATTCTTGGGATTATTGAATTAATCCATGTAAAACACTTAAAAGTAGACCTAGCACATAGTAAGCATCCAATAAATGCTACCTACAATTACTGTTGTTAGTACTTCTACTACCATCAAAGAAATCAGGACTGGAGTAGATAGAATTCAGAAAATTTAGTAGGTAGAAAGATAGAACTTACAGTGCACAGTTTAAAGAAGGACAATTTTGTTTTACAACTTGTATATGCCAGACCTACCTTGTTCGGAGGATTAAGAAGAGAATGACTATGAAATCCTTTTAGAAATTACACAGTGTTATGTAAATACCATAGTGATTTTTATAGTGGGTATTGTATATTACTAATACACACCATATTTAGTTAAGGTTAAATTTTATTAACAAGATCTAGTTCTTTTATTCTATTCATCTATAGCAGGGTTTCCCAACCCTGTGCCCGCGGGTGCCATGGCGCCCGCGGCCCGATTTGTGTGCGCCCACCATTATTTGACTGCATCAGAAGTTTTTCATAAACACTAAGTAAAACCATAATTTATTTTTATACATTTGTTAGAA
>PVKE010032726.1:0-18315 GCA_004027555.1 Craseonycteris thonglongyai
CAGTTCAGCACGTGGGTCCTGCCTGGGCCGGAGCCGGGATTCGATCCTCGGTCCTCATGGCCTCAAAGCGAGCGCTCAACCCGCTGAGCCGTCCCGGCTTTCCCCTTCTCTTATCTTTTTGACAGTAACTATTTTAAAAGGTGTGAGATGATAACACATGGCTGATTTGCATTTTCCTGATGATAGTGATGCTGAGCACCTTTCTATACCACTGTTGGCCATTTAAACATCTTCTTTGTAAACATGTCTATTTATGTCCTTTGCCAATATTTTAATTGGATTATTTCTTTTTCTGCTATTCAGTCATATGAGTTCTTTATACAAGGGCTGTCCAGAAAAAAAAATACAGCCATAAATGCCTCTATTTTTCATAGTACATGGTTGGATACTTTCCAGACAGCCCTCATTTATTTTGAATATTAATCCTTATCAGATATATATTTTTGCAAATACCTTTTTCCACTCCGTAGCTGCCTTTTCATTTTTTTTTTTTTAAAGATTTATTTTACTGATTTTTGACAGAGAGAAACAGAGACAGAGAGAGACAGAGAGAATGGGGAGGACCCAGATCAGTCTCCAGTTGACATTAGTTTTCCATAGTTTCACTCCACAGGTGGGCACAGGGCTGCACAGGGCAGGGACTGGGCCGGGAGCCTCCCACATAGGTCCCCAGCAAGAACTGAACTGGGGGCACACCCCAGTTCAGCATGTGGGTCCGCACGGGCCGGGGCCGGATTCGATCCTTGGTCCCTGGGGCTTCAAAGCGAGTGCTTAACCCGCTGAGCCATCCCAGCTTTCCCAAGCCTTTTCATTTTGATTTTTCTGTGCATAAGCTTTTCAGTTTGATGTATTCCACTTGTTTACTTTTTAATTTGTTGCTTGTGCTTTAGCTATCAAATCCAAAAGATCATTGCCAAGATTCATGCCAAGGAGCTTTCTCCCTGTGTTTCCTTCTAGGACTTTTATGGTTTCAGGTCTTACATTTAAGTCTGTCAGTTATAATTCCCATAACTGGGAAATCTCAGAGTCCTGCCAGGCATGGGGTTCCTTTTAACATCCTTGTTTCAACTAAGGAGGTTGGCGACACCATGAAGATGGTCCAGACTGAAGCTGCCCAGTGGGTGATGAGCTGAACCCCCACCCTCCAGGGCCTCTGTACGAGTCAGAATGTGAAGCACACAGAGCAGGCAGAGTCCACAGGGAGCAGAAGCTGAGAAGGCACCTGGGGAAATCTAAGCAGAAGGCAGCGAGGAAGAACAAGCAGAGGAAGGTGGTGATGTGCTGCATGGAATCTGGGGGTACTGGGGGCAAGGAGCACAGACCTCAGGAGTAAAAGGGCAGCAGCAGGAGCACCTTTCTAGCTCACTCTTTATTTCCACTAGTTAAAAGGAAATTTTTCTCCGGTGTTCCTCCATCGGATGGATTTCTGGGGAGGTTCTCATTGAACCACAGGTACAAACTATAAGAAATGTACTTTGTAAGCACAAATATAACAAAGCAAAGAAACATTTGGGACACGGTTGGGCCATAGCTGGCAATAAAAATTCACATTCACAAAATGCTGCTAGGTGCCAGGTGCTGATAGGTGCTAGTGATAAATATTAAGGTGACCAACCGTCCTTTGTTAGGGAGGACAGTCCTCCTTTTGGAAGTTCTGCCTCCCTCGAAAAGTGTCCTAGATGTCCTCCTTTTTGATATGTAATACTAGATGTCTTCCTTTTCTTTTTATTTTTTTTGGTTGTGCAATCAATTTTTTTTTTCTTTTTTGGTTGTTAAATTTATTGGGGTGACATTGATTGATAACAATTAGATAGTTTCCAGATGTAAAAGTCCACATCACATCACCTATGCTTCGCATTATGTGCTCACCACCCAGAATCAGCTGTCTTTCTTTTCATTGGAAAAAAGTTGGACACCTTATAAATATAAATGATCAGATCAAGCCAGGTCTTTATTTTAAGGAAGGTTAGAGTCTGGTAGAAGAATGGTACTTGGCTGATCAAAGTATACTGTAACTTAACTAATCTAATATTCTCTCACAAGGGATTATGAAATATGACATGTGGTCCCCAAGCAAGTGCATTACTCTCCTGTCAATCTGATACTCATTATCTATTTACATTTTCAGATCATTAAGGCAATGACATGACTTCTAGGGAAAAAAATGAGTCTGGGTACTGAGGTTAGATGACTTCCTCAAATTAAAGTTTGTGAGCCTTACATTTTCCTTCTATTAATGGGAAATAACAAACTACTTTGCTGAGTCACTGTCAAGATTAAATGAGAATGAAATTATTATTGTTATGTAAACTTAATGTATGCAAGACTTAAAATTTTTTAAATCAGGGAGTACTAGTTAGCTATTAAAGAACTCATGAAATCTGACTGGATTTCTTTTATATTTTAAAACTTATTTTGCAACCCAGCCATTCTTAGGAAGCACAGTGCTGTAACCTGTGTTCACTAACAAGTGAGCCCACCAGCCAGCTATGTAGACCAAAGTCATGGCTGATCAATTCATTGGACTAAACTAATTGTTCTGTTTGACATGCTTGAACCACTGGACGCGGGGCTCTCAAGACCTGAGCGAGGGAAGCTGGGATGAATTAGCGGGTTTAAGCGCTTGCTTTGCAATCCTGGGGTCTGAGGATCAAGTCCTAGCCTATGTGATGAACTGGTTTGGTTCCCACTGAGGCAAGCTTCCCACGTGGGAGGCCCTGTGCCCACCTGTGTGGAATGAAACTATGTCAAAAACTAATGATGTACAACTATGGAGACTGATCTGGGCCCTCCCCCTTCTCTCTGTCTATCTCTGTCTCTCTGTCAAAAACCATAAAATAAATCTTAAAAAAAAAAAGAAAATGACCTAAGTAACCACAGTGGAGTGCTATCAGGAATGAGAAGGAGCAGATCAGTTAAGATTTCTGAATTTCAAACAACTGAGTGGTCAGAAGTGAGAGAGACAAACTGAGCGCTGGGTCTTCCCACCCCATGTGGCAGCTATATAGCCACGCATTCCAAGTGGCTTCTCTGTCTAAATACTTAAGTTTTATAATAAGCCATGGAGGTCAAAATGCCCAGCTTCAAGTGGAACCCTGGAAGTCTGAGTGGATTTGAATATTGTCAATTAATTGAAACAAATGATACAGTTGGTGACAGCTTTTGTTTACATTGTTTTTCCTGGTAAATAGTCAGAAGGGAACCATGGTAAGAATATGGTTCAATTTAAAAAGGGGGCTCTCATTCTGACTCCATGTGTTACTTTCTGAAGAAGCCACCTGACTCCTTTCAGACAATGTCTTCTCAGATGTCAAATGAGGAAGAGAGATGACTGAAGGACCTTGCTTGGTCTAATGAAACTGGCTATGGTAATCATGTCCACATCTAATTTTGGTAAAAACCTCAAGCCCCCAACTTCACTCTAACCATGCTGGATGGCCCGCAGAATGGATAGTTATGTTTTCAAGACCCATGGTCAGATGGAACGTGACTTACCACCAATGTGCTAGAAAAGAGCTGCAAAATGCCATAGGAGGAGCCTGCAAAAAACATCAACAACATCCATAAAGTCAGCCAGATGCATCCCAAGAATGAATTAGCATGGTGACAATTACACAGAAATGAACAGAAAAACATTAGGGGAAAAAATCATTTTTAAAAAGGAAAGGACTCCATTTCTTTTTTTCAATTGGAAAAGTATAAGTAATACAATTTCAATACACGGCCTCCCAAATGAAGTGAAAGGTAAGAGGAAAAGAGACACCATTCCTCTAATACATGAGGAATGTGGAGCGCCAATGGAGAAGACTGCATAGAGGACTCAGAGGAGTAGAAAAATGAGTCCTTAACATGTTCTCATTAATTGGCAGTCCTAAGCCCTGCAATTTCCTGCTTCACTGGTACATCAATGACTTTCAAATGGAGATTTTATACTGCACAGAAAGAGATGCTATAATAGGCCTCTAAGATATGGTGGTGTGGGAAGTATGCATCTGATTCGCGAAGGCTCACCCCAAATCCCTTTCCCACGTGGTGTGATTTCTGTAGATTACGGTTCTCCAGTCTCTCACAAATAGGTTATAAGTTCTTGTAGGCAAGACACTGACCTACCCTTTAACTACACAGCTGGTTCCTTGGAGAGGCTCAGTTAGTACCCGTATCATCACTGATGGTATGGTGCACGTGGATAATGCTAAATTGAAAATACATAATCTAGGAAAAGATGAATAGCTCCAGGGTAATACTTTTAAATATTCTGAAAATCCATTTTATCCCATTTTCAATTTACGTTTGGATAATATATTTAGCTGTAAGGCTGATTTGCTTTTAGGTACTTCATTTAGGGGATTTTAATTCTAGTGCTCTGAAAATGTGTGCTATTAACCACTTACCAACTATTCCAGCGACGGTTGGACTTGCTCCAAGAGACTTGACATGAAGGCTCAATAGAGGGATGACCATGCTGACACCAAACAAATCCTAAACAACAAAACTCAGATGAACTCAAATCAGAAACGGAAGGCCAGCTGTTTTTTAAATGGTGACTGTAATTATAAACTGATTTTACAAATAAAACCACTATCTAAAACTTTGAGCAAATAGGAAACTATAATTATATATTACATTATGTTATACTCACCAGGTTAAAGTTATCAAAGGTACAAATACAGTGTGTTATAACAGTGGCACCCTGTAAATGGCTGGACCACCTTGGCCTAGACTGTATTTGAACTTTAGCTTCTTTGTAATTGACTCATGATACTCAAAAAAGATATGCTACAGAAGTTCCTCAAAACACAAAATAAAAAAAACAGAATTTTTGTGGGTAATGAAGTGGGAAAGGATGTAGTGATAATGTGCATTTCTGGGCAAAGCAGCATGCGCTTAATAATATAAAGTTTCTCCTGCAGGTAGGGAAGATGACTGATCTGTGGTATAGAGCCTGATAAGGTAACACCTGAAAAGACAAGCAGGAAGGAGAGAGAGGCTGGTATATTGAAGGAGGGCCACATTCCGCAGCTGTCATAGAAAGTGCATGTGCTCTGGGGTCAGACAGAGTTCTCAATTGCAGCTCCAATACCTAATACACATGTGTCCTTGGAAAATTAAGGAATATTACCAAGTGTCAGTGCTGTCCTATGTAAAAAGTGGGATACTAACACCTGCTTGGTAGGAATATGATGGACATTAAGAGACACAATGGTTGAGAAAGGTCTGACACACAATAGAAGCACAAACATGGTTCCTCTTTTCTTTGGTTCTGGGAATAAGTACTGATCCTTTTGGCTAGGTATTCTGAGTTTACAGAAAGACTGCTAATTTTCCCTTTAAGTGATGTTTTCATTCCTACTCAACTTGTCACTTGCTACCACTGGTTTAGGAGAAAAACACACAGCACACAGAGTTCTCTTTATATTCAACCAAAATGTCTTTTTCTGTAATCCTGGTTAAACAAACATAAATGCATGAAAAATACATTTTCTATGGGCCTAAAATTAATTTTTGGCTCCCCACTTCTCTTGGTGTCTGTACATTTATTGAATTCTAATTGAACTACCAAACACATCTTTCAGTGATTTTTCCCCGGCCCTCCAGTGATCTTAAATAGATCATAAGTTTACACTATCAGAATTTATTATTTTAAGATTACAGAGGTTCCCCTCCGCACTCTTAATCATGGGAAATACTGACCCCCAAGATCCTGAAGCCAGTGAGTACCAAGACCTAAATACTGCTTCCCCCCCCATACACATGTGCCTATGATAAAGTTCAATTTATAAGTTAGTCACATTAAGAGATGAACAATAACTAATACAACAGGCTACGTAACAATATACTGTAATGAAAGTTATGTGAATATAATTTCTCTCTCTCAAAATATCTTACTATATTGCCCTCACTCTTCTTGTCATGATGTGTAATGACACAATGGCTCTGTGATGAGATGAAGGCAAGTGAATGACATATACATTGTGACATTGTGTTAGGCTACTACAAGAGCTCCTGGAACATAAGCACTGTGTCAATCTGATAACCAAAATGGCTACTAATGACTAAGGAGAAGGGGCTGTATACACAGCATGGATATGCAGGCCAACGGCATGATTCATGTCTAGAGTTGGCAGAATGGGTCATGTCGAAATTTTATTGTGCTACTCAGAATGGCACGCAATTTAAAACTTATGAATTATTTCTGATATTTTCCATGTAATAGTTTTGGATGAGGGTGGATCACAGTTAACTGAAACTGCAGAAAGCAAAATTTCCGATAAGAGGGAACTATTGTACTTAAAACTTCTTTTGGGTCTGAGCCAGTTTCTTTTGGGTTTTATTGTCAACTTTGACTCATCAGCCTGCTGATGATGATGTTTTATTTAATTTAAATGGCTCAAAAATATATTAGCTACCTATCGCATTTTCCGGATCTTTAAGAAAAATCTCAACTGTCCTACAAAATACACCAGCCTCCCTCTCCCAATATCACATACTGCTTGTCATTTGAAATTCACATGGTCATTCTATTTTATTTTATTTTTTAAAATAATATATTTATTTATTTATTTATTTTGACAGAGAGAGAGAGAGAGAGAGAGAGAGAGATACAGAGACAGAGAGAGAACTGAACTGGGGGAGCTCCCAGTTCAGCATATGGTTCCGCACGGGCCGGGGCCGGGATTCGATCCTCGGTCCCTGGCGCTGCAAAGTGAGCACTTAACCCACTGAGCCATCCCGGCTTCCCCAACACATGATCATTCAAGATGCCGCTTGTCCAACTTGTGGCCTAAGATGGTTTTGAACGTGGCCCAACATACATTCTTTAAACATTATGAGATTTTTTTTTTTGAGACCTTGCTTTAGTTCATCAGCTATGGTTAGTGTTAGTGTATTTTATGTGCAGTCCAAGATAATTCTTCCAATGTGGCCCAAGAAAGCCAAAAGTTTGGACACTGCTGTTCTGGATAAAGGATGGGAGAGAAGTATTTAAGTAGACAGACCAAGGTCTATGGACAATAAATATAAAAACAGGCTCATAAGCAATACAGGTGATCAATCAGTATTATTTTAATACTTTATGAGCCTGAAAAATATTCTCTTTTTCCAGGGAAACTGGATGCTAGCTCTTTCCTCTCTAGAAGTTCTGTTCTAAAATTGTCTTCCCCTTTATTATAAAAGATAACTTTGAATTTGAAAATCAGGTAGGGGGGCACTTAACTCTTCCACAGAACTTCTACATCTCTCAATGAAAACTGATGACTACATTAAAGAATTTCAGGATCTTTTTCAGGGTAGGGATCCAAATATTTCTTGATCATTCAATTACATCAATAAAAATGAATTCTCACCCAACTAAAGCTGTTGAAATGAAATACAAATCTCACAAGGTACTCGGAGGAAAGAAGGGACTAAAATCATGTATATTAGCAGCACTATAGTACGCTGACCAAAAAGGGCATCTTAGTCTTCCTTCCTAAACCAATTAAAACCTAGAAGCACAGACAAGAGCTAAAAACAGAACATTGGGGCAAATGACTTTTTAAATCTTTTTCTTTCCCTCTGCCAGTAGAAAACCATTTTCCCAAAAGTCTTAGGGGTCTTCACATCTCTAAATATATTAAAAATAATAACTACATTATGTATAATATTCCTTCGATATGATATACAACAGAGCCATTAGATGCTTCAACGATGCCCAAAGCTGCATATATTTTGTTAACAACATTTTCCATTAAAAAAAAATCCCTTCTCTCTTTTAGCTTTTGGAAGATCTTACATTTCCCCCTGAAGATATTAGAGACCTAATGATTCTCTTGAATACATTACTAAAATGAATAAAACTTTACATCAGGCTTGCTAGATTAGACTTGCCATGTGCATAGCATACAGACAACATATGAGAAACTTTGACTATAAAATCTGTATCAGAAGGCCAATCATAATGAATAATCTGCAAATTTATTTAAAAAAACTCAAACTATTTTGAAATGTAGGTCATGTTGGTTTCCAAAACTCCAGTGTGGACCTTCCAGGTAAGAGTCCAAATCCTTTTCATGTGGTAGAACCAGATGGTGCACCATGCCAGGCACGGTAGCAGCAGCTTGGGGTCACCACAGAACCACCCACACTCAATGGTTTTGAATTCTGGGTGACTGGCTTGGGAGGTAGAAGAGGCACCTGCATCCTGAGGCTGGAGTAAGATTAAAGAAACAGGACCAGAAGGAATGCCTGACCCTGAACTCAAAGATATTAGCTAGAGGTGGGGGCTGCAATATCACCTGAACGAGAGGCAGAGATTGTCTCTGAAAAGCCACCCTCCTGAACTGTCTTGTGGTTCTGTGTTTACAGTAATATTGTACGTATGCTTGTTCTGTTTATTTAACAACTATTAATTCAACATAAAACCTTTAAGGACTGTTGAACACCTTTCGTTGAGAAGGGGGATGGGCACTTCCTTCCTGCTCCTCCCCTAGGTAAGAACGACTCCGTGCACTAACTCAGGTGAGGCACCAGACTTGGCAGAAGTAGTGGTTTTCACCTGCATCTAGGCTGAAAAGAGTAATTCCCTTTGCCAGGGGCCAGTACCACTGGAGACTATCTTCAAGGTCTCAGAAGGCAGCCTTCCCTCATTGACACAGACCAGCTCCTTTTGTTAAGATAAGTCTGAGGCCCCATAAACAGGAAATCCTCCTGGGTTCTTGTCCCAATTCTGTCAGAGCCTGAATTAGCTCACAAGTTGAGGGCAGCTGAACCAGGCCTAGAGTTGGAAAGAGAGAAATAAAAAGATGGGTCTAGGATTCCTGCAGATAATGGTTCACAACCAACCAACACAAGCGTACTCCTAAAGGTTGTAAACTCTTCGACGGCAGGGACTGTGTGTTACAGCGATTGGAGCTCCACAGCACCTATCAGGGTTTCAGAAATTCGATGAATAATAAATGAGTTGATGGATGAATGACTTACCCCGCCAAAGCTTTCTAGCCTCTCCATTTGATATGGGAAATTGATAACTGTCCTTATGAAACCAGGACACACAGAGAAATCCTAACAAAACCCTGCGTTGCGCAATATATAAACAGTTCGTCAAAAGGCAGAAATGTACTTTTAAACGTCCCAGTCCATCAGGAACACTAATAAAAACGTGCCTAATTCTGTCCAAGTGGAGTATTCAACAGTGACTTTCCAGACCTCGCCTGTTAAAAAGGCCACTGCACCTCTGGGCTCTCTCAAACTGGCCCAGGAGCCCCTGTTCTCCGCCCTGCATACCTTTGCACCTGCCACATCATCTAAACCTTCCAGCCAGGCTTGAATACCTGGGGCTGGGGCGGCGGACAAAGGACCGGGCATTGCAGATGGGGCCCCAGGTAAAAACGCGAGGGGCAATCATGCCCTGCGTCCAGGTGCATTGTGAAGGGGTTATGGGGCAGGAGGAGGCTTGATGAATAGGTAGGCACCACCAGGCGGATAGATCACTGGTTCCCAGTCCAGTTTGTGCCTTGCAATCTCTCCCAGAGCTTCAAGAAAGAGCACCCGTAATTGGGTTCGGACTCTGCACCTAGCGCCCAGCCCAGCACACTCACCAAGAACCCCATCAAATAGACACAGAGAAGGAAGCGGCGGTCTTGGAGGGCACCGGGGCCCGGAGTCCCAGCCTCGGCCTCTGTCCTCTGCTCCTGCCGCATCTTTGGTGTCGCCGAGTCCAGCCCCGGGGCCGAACCCCAGTAACGGTGGCCTCTGAGCTCCATACAGACGTCGGCGGGCGGCACCACCGAGCGCAAGAGCTCGGGGAGCCTCGGCTCCCCGCCAGCCCCGCCCCCAGCGGAAGCGGGCGGCCTGCGCCTGCGCGGAGGGGAGAGGTCGCGCACCCGAGGCTCTCCGTAGGGGTGGAGGGCGCTCGACTCCGAGCGAGGTGTGGGCCTCTTGTGCCACCAGCGGGAGAAAGATGCGTCACCTGTGTGATTTAGAGGACATACGGTACCTGGAAGCAAAATCGCAATGGATTGATAATGAGTTCCGCGGAATGGCAGTTTTGCAGCTTATTTTATACGTTAGATACAAAAGAAAAGGTGCAAGAAGGTGCATGAAATCCGTTGGTGGTAGATTAAGGAGATCGGGGAAAGCCAGGATGGGGAGCAGGAGGGGAAAACCTCTAGGATTGTATAACAGGTAAAATGGAAAGATGCATACTTTTACGTCGGTAGCCACAGGCCATTTAATGAACATTTACAGCCCCTAGAGATGGTATGCAGAGAACAAGATAACAAGGAGGAGTTTCATAGTTTCCTGCGTTAGTGCCTGTGGTTATGCGGCAGAGGGAAAAACAAATTACTCTGACATTTCAAAGGTATGCTATCGTAAATACCTAAGAACAAGGGACATGGCTCAGTGAGGATGAAGGTTGACCGCGAAGGAAGCTGTAAGCTTGAGACGCGACTACCTACTGTTACCTGTCCCGTTAGCACTTTATGATAAGTTCATCCTGCGTGCTTACTTTTTTGGTCACTGAGCTTGTCAGGTCTGTCTGTGGCCCTCCAATAGCTTGTCGGGTTTATGACGTCACCCCTTTTCACCCCAGGGGCAGCCTTGGTGGTCAGCAGCTTGAGCTGGAAGACCACCAGACTTAGAGCACTCGTTAGCTCTGACTGATCAGGCCCCTCCAAGAGCACTTCCCCCTGATGATGTACAAATGTGAACAAGATAGAGACGGTCGCCCTGAGTTGAGGATACAGTTTCCTGGAGTAGGAATAATAAATACACAATAAATATAGTAAATAAAAACGATAAACATACAATAAATACAAGAATAAAACAAAATGACATGGTGATGAGTGATGTAAGCATGGTCAGTGGGGACACTGATGAGGTGAGCTGCTTTGGAAAGGCAGCTTGGAGAAGGTGACGTAAGCTGAAGAGAGCTGAAAAGAGCTGAAAGGAGATAGATGTGACTGAAGATTCCTGAACAAACTGAGGTCAGACAGGTAGGGAAGCAGGCAGGGGTGCAGAGCATTCAGGACCTAACAGGCCATGGCAGAGATTTGGGCTTTTAAGAAATTCAGTGGTACACAACACTAAATAGTGTGTAGAAATCACTTAGCACAGTGCCTGACACATGGTAAGTACTTAATAAGTATTAACTATGATTAGTAATCCTTTTTGTGTTTAAGAAATTATTTTATTACTCTGTCTCACTCTGGTATGAGGAAGAGTCAGGTTTTATTGAAATTTTGATGAAAATCTCAATTTAGTTGTACAGGTTGCTAAGTTACATCTCTTGAATTCAGTCTTGCTGTTTCTCATGGGAAAGTTAGGGTGCTGGCTAGAAAAGAATGAGATAATGAAATTTAGAATGGAGACATGTGGTTGGATCCAGATGAAACTGATAATCCGAAACCTCCAAGTCACCCATAGCCTCCTTTGCCAGTTGAAGCAGTTCGTTCTTCTGTATTTGAGGAAACCAGCCTTCTTGTTCTTGAAAATTTTATGAGTTTTGCATCTGGGGTAGGTGCCTTGAAAGCAGATGCTCAAAGCTGCCTACTATGGTTGCTGGATTAATAGCTAGGGTAAGATCTCAGCATGCTTTAGCGGGCAGATACACATCACAACCTTGGAGGAAATTGCTTACACACCAAAAGGATCGAAAGACTCTGCTAATATATAATCAGTGGAGACCCTGGAGGTCTCTTGGCCTCTTGGGAAGTTCCTTACAGCCAATTGACTAAGAAAAAAAAAACAAAGACTGGTTTCCAAATAGATCTGTGTGATATTCTGGTACCACCTGAAAATATACAGCTATAGCACTACAGTGTCACACAGGGGTGACTTCAAAGGATAGTGGTGAAGGAAGGAACATCCTACCATTGGTTGGAATGTCAAGTGGTGCTTTGGTTTTTCACTTTGCCTGGAGTGAGAAGTAGCCAAAAATGAAATGCACTATTCATGGGTAATATCTAACAGTTAGGCTACATGTAATGGACTTGGAAGGTTAGTGACAAATAAAGCTAGAGAAGAGATGTATATGGATGTCTCCAATGGGGTGTAGGTTGCAGAAGATATTTTTGTGCCCTGTGAATGTCTACCCAAGGGCACCGACTGCAGAGGAGGCTCTTAACAATGGGGAGGACAAAATGATGTGCTCTTAGGATGTCTACACTCTCACTGGTGCTCCTTTAATGGGCCCTTGAACAAAATAGCTATGGTGGCAGAGAAGAGGGCTATATATGGCCTTACTCTTATCAGTAATACTGCTTAATTTTTAATCTACCAAGAGCAGAGAGCAGCATTTAGTTCCTGCTATGCCACCACTTTAAGGGAACAACCTAATGGAAGGTTGATTTTATTGGACCTCTACAATTATGGAAGGTGCAGACGTTCATCTTTAGTGGAATAAAGAAGCATTTTGCATATGAGTATTTTCCTTTTCTATTCCCAATACTTCTGACAACACTGTCCATGGACTCACAGAATACCTCATCTACTACTATGGCATTTTTATGTAGTATTGCTCCTGATCACTGTACTCATTTTATTACAAATGAAATAAAGTACCAGGATCATCTTTATTGAATAAACTGATCTTATTATTATACATTAGCCATCATCCAGAAGAGATTGACCTAATTGAGTGGAGAAATGGTTTACTGAAGGCTCAGGTATAGTGCAGACAACACACTCTAAAAGTATGGAGTTCTGCCTTGAAACGTATGGTAGTCTTTGAATTAGAGACGATTATATGATGCTGTCTCCTCCTTATCCAGAAGATACTGTTTGGAATCCAAAGGATAGAAGTGGTAGTGGCTCCTCTCACTCTTATACTTAATAACCCATCTTGGCAATGAACGTCCACCAGGGGGCAAAGGTTCTATTGAATTAGAAGATGTGACCCTGTTTATGTTTTTGATGTTATATTTTAGATATTTTGTGTAACCCCTAACTACTTATTGTAGTTATAGTGTATTTTGTTCCTTTTATTTTTTAAATTTCATACTAGCTTTTTAACTATCTGGTGAACTGTTTATTACATATTTGCCTTTACAAGTGAGATATTTCCATTCACATATTTTCTTATTTCTGGTTTTGGTCTTTTCTTTTCTGATTAAAGAGGATGCTTTAACATTTCTTATAAAGCCAGTCAGTGGTAATGAATTCCTTTAGTTTTTGTTTGTCTAGGGAACTCTTTTTTTCTTTTTTTTTTTTATTGTTTGTGACAGAGAGAGAGGGAGTAAGAGAGATACAGAGACAGAGAGAGAACTGAACTGGGGGAACTCCCCAGTTCAGCATATGGATCCTCATGGGCCGGAGAGGGATTCGATCCTCGGTCCCTGGCGCTGCGAAGTGAGTGCTTAACCCACTAAGCCATCCCGGCTTCCCCTAGGGAACTCTTTATCTCTTCTTCAATTCTGAATGATATCCTTGCTTGGTGGAGTATTATTATAGACTGTAAGTTCTTCTTTCAACAGTTTAAGTGTAATCCCATCTGGCCTATAAAATTTCTACAGAGAAATCAGCTGGTAGCTTTGTGGGGATTTCCCTTTTATGTGAGTAGTTGTTTTCTTCTTGCTGCCTTCAAGATGGTCTTTTAACTTTTGCCATTTTAATGTCAATATGTCTTTGTTTGCATTTCTTTGGATTCAACTTGTTTGGAACTGTCGGTGCTTTCTGGATCTGAATGTTTGTTTCCTTTCCCAAGTTAGAAAAGTTTTTAGTTATTATTTCTTCAGTTAACTTTGCACATGTCTTCCTTCTCTTTCCAGAATCCATATAATTTGATTGTCAGTATGCTTTATGTTGTCCTAGAGGTCCCTTAAATTATAATAGTACATTTTTTAAAATGTACTGTATTTTTAACTTTTTGCTTTTCTGTTTGAGTGATTTCCACTATTCTCTCTTCTAGGCCAATAATCTATTCTTCTATATTATTTAATCTGCTATTGTATTTTTTTTATGTCAGTTGTAGTCTTTGGCTCTAATTGGTTCTATATTATATTTTTTAACTCTTAGTTGAAATTCTCACTGAGTTCTTCTGTTCTATTCTCAAATGTGGCCAGTATCCTTATGACTGTTATTTTGAATTTTTTAAAAGGCAACTTACTCATCTCTGTTTCATTAGGGTTTTAATTTTTTTTCTGTTTTTTCTTTTCTTGTTCCTTCATTTGAAGCATATGCCTCAGTCTTCTCATTTTGTTTGACCTTCTGTGTTTGTATGAATTAGATGAACTAGCTATCTCTCCCAATCTTGAAAACGTGGAAGTGATGTCACTGTCGATTGTGTTTGGTGCCCTGGCTGTGCAGGCTGGGGCTGGCTCTGGGCAGGGCAGTGGGGAATGCTCTGTGGCACATTGGCCACAGCATCCTAGGTAGAGGTTCTGCTTGCATTGTATCGGTGGAGGGCAAGTGTAAACGATTGTGCTTACCAACACTCCCAGTCCCTGAGAGCTCTTGTGGTTCCCCAACTTTCTCCATGTTGTTTCTGTCTCTCGCTTGTTGTGCAGAAGCTGTTTGATCCTCCCTCAGTTGTCTCTTAGGAAGAATTACTCTATATGTAGCTATTTATTTGGTATGGGAGTGGGGTAAGTTTAGCATCCTTCTATGCTGTTATCTTGGACCCACCTCTTGCCTAAGACATTTTTTGAGTGTGACCACTAGGGATGTGCTACTAGCATCTAGTGAGTAGAGACTAGAGGTACTGCTAAACATTCTACAATTCACAGGACAACACCCTTCCTCCCCAGAACAGAGAATTATCCAGTACATAATGTCTATAATGCAGAAGTTAAAAAAAAAACACTTCTCTAGTGCCACCTTGTGGTTAAGGGGTCAGCTACTTTGGTAGAGTATTTTTCAGTTATCTGCTGCCCTCTGCTTTGACTCTTCCCTCTGTACTCTGTTCAGAGACCATCTTTCTCTTTCAATTCTAGGTATATTCCATTGCTATTTCTACTTGACACTTGTTAGCATGTTGGTGGTTGGCAGAGGGGAGAGCATTCTTTGATGTGCTGACTATGTCTCAGCAAGGCATAATGTTAGAAAGCAACTGTCTTAGGTAGAGAAATCCCAGTCTTGGGGGTGTGGCCTTCCCAAGTGCTCCCGCCTCTCTTTCAGCTGTAGAGCTGGCCTGACAGTAGATACTCCAGTTCCTGTCTTAGAGAGAGAGGTGTTTTCTTTCTTTCTTTTTAAAATACCTTTATTTGTTTTTAACACTTCAAGGTTTACAGAAAAACTGAACCTAAGGGAGTTTTCATATAGCCTCTCTCTGCATCCATGCATGTGTAGCCTCCCTGATTATCAACACCCCCTTATCAGAGTGGTATGCTTGTTATAATCGATCCACCTTTACTCACACATCATTATTACTGAAAGTCAAT
Organism: Craseonycteris thonglongyai; assembly: GCA_004027555.1. Taxonomy (NCBI): domain Eukaryota; kingdom Metazoa; phylum Chordata; class Mammalia; order Chiroptera; family Craseonycteridae; genus Craseonycteris; species Craseonycteris thonglongyai. Next base: position 15,357 of record PVKE010032726.1, read on the forward strand.
AAATTAGGCCTGACTCTTGGTACAGTATATACTGTATCTCTGGACAAATTCATAATGGCATGTACTCATCATTATGGTATCAAACTACCAAACAGAATAGTTTCACTGCCCTAAAATTCTGCATGCTATTTCCATATTCCTGTCTCTCTTTGAGGGGGAAAGGTTATTTTCTTTCTCCTCTCCCCTCCTCTCCCCTCCTCTCTTCTCCCCTCCTCTCCTCTCCTCTCCCCTCCTCTCCCCTCCTCTCCTCTTCTGTCCTGTCATCCCCTCTTCTCCCCGTCCTTTCTCTCTGTCTCTCCCTCTCCCTCGCTCTCCTCTTCTCTTACTCAGCTAAAAGTGTTTCCAGCATATAGCAGTTTTGTTGTACTTCACCATACAGAATAAGGCATTTTGTTCCACAGAGGAGATAAATGGGCAGAGGTGGGCAGTGGTTACTTTTCTTTTCCACCAGCCAATACCAAGATGGGAGATGATTCTCAAGATTTGACTCAGTCTTCTCTGTAAGCACCTAAGAGAGTTTGTTGAAGAGAAGCAAATTGATGCAAATGTTTCTTTAATGAGACCTGCAGGGTCTTCACACCAGCCACACTTTGGCCTAAAACAATTCATTAGAAAATTTTAACTGCTATTTTAGGAGCTTATAGGCCATTGAGTATTTCTACTATAGATTAGTTAATGCCTTTTTTCTCCCTACAGGCACGTGTTTTTCCCCAGAAAGTCAAGTTACTTGGTTGTTTACCTGAGATCTTAACTCACTTATGGGTTCAAGAAAAGTTTAAAGTTCATCTAACGTTACATTTGTAGCAAAGGTGGACAGAATGCTTCCTAGCTCTCTATGCCTCCAAGATGAACTTGGGAACTTCATTATTTTTTTTTTCACATTATAATCTTTCTTTACAACTGATGTTGAACTGAAATCTTCCTAGGGCTTCTAATCCCTGGCTTTAGTTTCATGTTCTGGGTGACACATGAAGACCCCACTCTCATGACCTCATTTAACCTTAATTACTTCCTACTGGGCTCTATATCCAAATATAGTTACATTGGGGGTTAGCAGTTCATAACAAGAAACCCTGTCATAGAGAATTTTAGAGTTGCCTCAATTTCCTCATCAATAAAATGGGGTGGAAATTATGGCATTTGTTGCAGTGGGTTATTGTGGAGGTTAAATGAATTAATATGCCCAAAGCACTTAGTGCTGAGTATTATTATTATTATTATTATTATTATTATTATTATTATTTAAATATTTATTTTACTGTTTGACAGAAGATAAGAGAGAATGGGGAGAGAGAGAGAAGGGGGGAGGGCCCAGTGCAGTCTTCCTAGTTGTGACATGGTTTTGTTCCACACAGGTGAAAGTGGGGCCACGTGGGGCAGAAATTGAACTGGGGCCTCCCTCACGGGAGACTAGACCCTTTGCTGATGAGCCATCTTGGTGGTTGCTGGTTGAATCGCGGTTCAGCACATATAGGGTTGCACAGGCCAGGGCCGGGAATTGAACCCTGGACCTTGTGATTGGGAGGCAAGCGCTCAACTGCTGAGCTATCCAGGCGTCCCCTGAGTGTCATGTTGTTGCTGCTGCCCTTTTTGCTATTTAGCTGTTGTGTTATTTGAGTATTCTGATATGTCCTAATTGTTAAGAGCTTACACCATACCCCGTGGCAATGAAATGAAAGAGAACTTGAGGGACGTAGGTGAGCAGAACATGAAGAGAGGGCTGTAGAGCATTCTATGCAGGAACTTTGGTGGCACCTTCAGCAATCCTGACCTCTCAATGAGCTGCTGACTGCCTTTTCACACAAACGCAACAACAGCTATTTTCTCCTCAGAGACCTTGGGACACTGAGGTCAACCCCCCCCCCCCACACCTCAAATGCCTCCCCATCCCCGCCTTTCTCATTGATTGCATTGTCTTTCCTTTGGGCACAGGACCTGAATTGGCTCACAGAACCTGGGCTCATTAGAGCCCTTACAAGTCCCTTCTTGGGAAAGTTGTTGGGAGCGGGAATTAAAAGATCTTCATCTTTCAGTCTGACTTATTTTGCTTAATAAGATGGTCTCTAGGTCCATCCATGTTGCCAGAAATGACTGTAATTTATCATTTCTCATCGCTGAGTAGTATTCCATTGTGTAAATGTTTACCGACAAAGAAGGACCCAGTGGCAAAGATATTTAAGGAGAAGGGACATACCCCGGAACCAAGGCTAAATAAAAATGTTTTTCTCTAAATTAAGATCGAAGGCCTTGCTCCCATGATCAATGAAAAGCACTTTTACATCCAGGGAAGAGAAAAAGGAAACCTCTTTATTTACATGGCTTCTGGCACAGGAAATGTAGCATGTCCCCTCAGAAAGAATTACAACAGAAAAGGAGGAAATTAAATCAAAATTACAATTGTTTAAAATGTGTATTTATTTATATAATAGATGCATTCCTACCAGTTATATCATTTTCATTTCTAGTTTATAAATCAAAGACTTTTCCCTTTGTTTTTTAGTTTTGTTTCTGAAATGTTTTTTTGTATATTGATATAAATTGAGGGCAGATTTTTTTTTTCTTATTTATTTATTTTCTTTTTAAATTTATTGTTAAATTTGATGCGGTTACATTGGTTGGTAACAATTAGACAGTTTACAGATGTACAAGTCCACCTCACATCATTCATGCATCGTATTATGTGCCCATCACTCACTATCAGTTCCCCTTCCATCACCTTATATCTAGTGCCCACTCCCACCTCCCCCCACAACTGTCCCGCCGCTCCTCCCCCCTATCCTGGTAACCACCAAACCATTGAGTGTGTCCATAATGCTGGTGCCCTCTCCCACCTTCCCTCCCTCTCTCCCTCCCCCCTCCTCCCCCTCCCTCCGGCAATCACCAAGCTATTGAGTGTGTCCATAGGTCTCTGTGTCTTTGTTACTTTCACTTTTATATTCCACCTATAAGTGAGGTCATG